>JAAGNO010021706.1:57095-75012 GCA_033439905.1 Ceryle rudis
ATTGTCATGTGACTTGTCTCCTGTGCCTTTCCCTAAGCAATCACATTTCTTTCAAAATAACTTAGAGCAACCTTAAATTCAGTAGTCTGATATATTATTTCTTTTATACATGAGGTTTGAAAAAAAAAAAAAACCAACATAATATTTGTATAGATTTGTGAAGGTTTCATAGGTTTGGATAGTTCCATCTCAAAATTATCACAGTTAATCATCAATTAACAATAAAAAGTAAAATAATATATAACGAGTAAATAAGTTTTGTTTTGCTTATAAACTCTCTTGTATACAATGACTGAAAATTTGCACCTAAATTGCATCTAGTTGTTACTGGTAAAATAAATGAAAAAGACAACTTCTTCCCTTAAGCAAGAGTTTTGACATTTAAAGTAGTCAATCCTTACATCATACATGCAGCCTCATTCAACCTTATCTTGCTTAACCCTATAATTTATAAAAGCATAAAAAATGAAAGCCTCAATTATCCTCTTAATAATGAACATTTTTGCAAAATTTTCAGTACTTTTACTACTTACTGAGTGTGCATTGGTTTTGTGTGTCGTACTGGATTTGTCGTTAAAGTTGTTTCTTCTCCTAGATCTCACCTCTTAGAGTGCTAAAAAGTGTTCTAAAAACTATTTAAATGGAGCATAATTTATGGCAAGATAATAATGTTTCCTTCAAGATGCCTGAAATCCCAGCCTGTTGAGAGACTGCTAAAACTCCACTGGACCTTTGCATTGGTGGAGGGACTTCCAACCATTTCAATATTGTGTTAAAGAAAGAGTTAAGCAGGAAAGCTTTAGTAATTGCAAAATATAAGTCTATTTCTCCTGTTTGTTCTATATAACTTATTTTTTTAGGAGTTAGTCTAAACTATTTTTAAAATGCCTTGGGTGACAGGGCTTTTTCCGTTTGTACAGAGTGATGGATTTTCATTGGAACATCTTTCCTGATACTCTAATTGATCTTTTCTTTTTTTTTGACTTAATCCAGTTAGCTGTTTTTGCACACCCTGGAGACATATTAAATAATTTCTTTCCCTGCTTCTTCAGGTACCATTCAAATAATAACAAATGGTTGCAGCTTCAGTTCAGTCAGAATTACTTAATTATTTTACACCTTGCCACACATTCAACATCACATTTCCTGTCTTCTGCAGCAAACCAGAGCCTCCATCAAGAAATCAAATGCAAAAGTGGCAGCTGAGGAACATTTCAGGGGTGGGTGGGGACCACAAAGGTAGGTAACATCAAAGATTGTTAGTACTAAAGAAATAGCTCTCTTGCCCTTGTGACTGGGATGGAGAAAGCCACCTGTGCTGGCTGTGGTAAGGCAGACTCTGCTGCTTAGGCCCAGTGTGATGGATGCACCAAACTGCATCTCCCCTGAGTGTTCAGCTGCTCTACACACCAATAATTTCCAAATGAGTTTTTGCTTTTGTTCATTTTCCTAATGTTCTTTAAAGAGAGGCTAGATGAACATTTTTTTCTCATCTCCTCAGTCCCTAATTTAATTTCATAAGTTGTCACTATCCAAGATGGATCTAGATGTTTTAGGTGATCACTTCTGGAGGCAATTCATCTCTATTCTACTCTTTAATACACTCTTGCAAGCCATGACTCTTTTTGATGAGTTGACAGTGACCCCTCCCACTGCATACATTTGGATGACAGATCTCAAAATGTCAAGTTTTATCCATGCCTACATAATAAAAAACTGGTCAAGTAATCAGGTAGAATGAGAGCTGATTCCTGTTACTGGTGATCAAGGAGGCAACAGTGCTGTTTTGCACTTGTCAGATTAATCATATTCTCATTTTAGCCAATATTCCTAGAAACTATTATTTACAGAGCTTCCTACTGAAATCTATGATAGAAAAAAAAAAAAAAAGAAAAAAGAAAAAGACAAAAAATTACCACAGAAAGAAAAGAGGCATAGCTATTCCACCTGAAGCCTGAAATAATTTATGCTGCTATAGCAATAAGCTTGCATTGATCTCTGTATAGAAATCCTCCTTACATCACTAGAAAGTGAACAAGAATGAAACATGGTCCATAAAATTGTTTTTCACTTGAGAGTTTTTTAGACATAATAAGCTACAGATTGTGCTATGAACATCTTTTCAACCATCGTACATAACCCTTTGAAACAAGAAGGACATGAAATCTAAAACAACTTTTGGCAGAGGTTGGGAGGAAAATGGCAAAAGCCCACAGAATTGTGGTAAATGAGAGATACAAAATTTAACTCACATTTCAAAGACAAGTATGTGTAGATACAGTAAAATTTAGTCCATTGTCTTTGCATTTGCAATAGACACATATTGGGTTATTTGTTACAGAAATTCTGTGTTTTGTTGAACCTTTTAAATATGTTTACTCTCTGGAAAACAGTACCTTTGACTTGAAATAAAACTGAACTATGCTGGGCAATTTTATAACTATTTTCCTTGCATTTAAGAAAACCACACAGGGTAACACTGAAGTAGTCCTGCTATCTTCTAGGATGCTACTGAAATAACTAAGCAAGCAGAATCTGGTGCCTATTAATTTTAGCAGATATTCTAAAGAATATTGTTCCACCTAATACAACAATTTAGCTGAAACAATAGTAACATAATTGAGAAAATTACATAATAATTACAGTGCTTTAGAGTGAGCTATATTAAGGTATGACTCATCCCTCAATACATAAGAAGGTACAGAACTACGTCAAATCCAGCAGTGCAGTGCAGGATAGTGTAGCTGCAGCCAGAAATGAAATTTAAAATCAGCAATCTTCTGTTAATAAGTGGGGGGAGAAGGGGAATTAATGGAAAGTATGACTATGAATTTTGGTTTACTTTAATTAATTAAATTTATAAAGTGGCAAGGAATAATTGTACAATTACAATTAAGTTTTACATCTTTTTTAGTAAAATATTTAATACATTTTAACAATTTGAACCTCACACTTCCTCTGGCAATACTTGTAACAATTTGCTTTATTGAAAAGGGAGAACTATTCCACTCCTCAGTTGGGGAATGATTGGTGAAGTGGAAAAGCAATGATGGAATTTTCTGAGATAATTACTTTTTTTTTATTATTAGAATACTTTATCAATGATCATTTTGAAAGAAAAGCTGCACAGTGTAACAATCAAGCATAAACCACCTAGCTTCCCATGAAACACTTTGAATTATTTTCTATAATACAGTTCAATAGAAAACATTTATTTTAAAGCTGCAGAGTCTGAGTAGATGCATCTTCGACAAAACTGTATTGAAAATTTCTTCCTTGAATAAGCCTTACTTGTTATGCAAAAGATACATATACCTTCTATCGTTTTCCTATCAATTAATACTGTCTTTGATAAACATTGTCCCAGTTAAAGACATTTTTCAACAGCACAATTACATATTGTTAACAAAGTTACTATGCTAAGCTTTTTCTATCAGAAAGTGTGATAATTTGTACTCACCAGGTGTAAAATTATATCGAGCAGAAAATCCAATAGATTCCAGCTCACCATCAGCAAAAAATTTAATCCATAGGAATCTGCCACTGGATTTTATCATAGGTGGATTTTGCTGTCCACAGAAACGTCCAATCATTGGGGAAAAGCCAAAAGGTCCATCTCGTACTTCAATATGGTCAAATTTACACTCCCAGGAAGGCTCTATGGAATATTTTTCATCAAAGTGTAGTTCAATGCATTGTCTAGGGGCAGCTAGAGATGAAAAGAAAGTTTTCTTGTTATTTTCTAAACCAAGTACCTTCAAACCTAAAACAAAATTTAAGAAAATCAAATCTATTATTTTTTTAGGCATTTTAATGTTTTGCTTAACAACTTAAAAAGTTGTTTGAAAATCAGTACATCTATATTTTATATATTTTACAGCATTAGCTTGCTTGTCTATATTTTTACGTTTGAAAAAGTGCTCTTGACAGCAACTCTTAGCAAAACTAAGAGAGATATCTTTGTTGTTAAGCAAAACAGAGTTTAAGAACAATTGATTCAAACACAAAATCTTTCTAAGAAACTTATGCATCTGGAAAACCAGTGCTTTCTTGTATTTGGGGGGAAATATTAATTAGAATACTTTTTTACCTAATGCTCACAGAGATGAGGAAAAAGATGATCAGAACTGTGCTGTAGTAGGAAGGACAAATTCTGTTCCTGTCTGTATTGCAGTGAATGACAAGCTTGAGTGTAATTGCTTACACTCTGAATTGTGTATCATCTTATTTGAAACATAAGGACAAGTGTAGTGAATTCTCACTTAAGAAACTATATAAGGATGAAGTAAAATTAACATCTAACTAAAGAGCAAAAAATATTCTACTGAAAACCCTGAAGAAACTTTATAGTGCTCACTCAATTAGACATAAAAGCCATTTTTATACATAGATACTAAGGCTAGTGGCAGACAGAATGATCTCTAAAACAAATGTTCCCTGGTATCCTGTATAAAGCAAAATAGTTATTGCTTGAACTACAGTATTTTCTTAAAAGCAGACAAAAAAAAAAAAAATCATGGTTTTGTTTACAGATTTTAACAGATGCATCATCCGTGGTGTGTGCTGTTCCTGTCCTTAATCCTGTCCATAGCAAAAAATGTCTGCCTCCACTGTCTGGATCATGGTGCAATACTGTTTTTGCTGACAAAGCCTACTAAGACACGAGTTTGCTGTGTCACTACCCACTGTGCCTCTCATGGGATCCTGTCCTACACTTTACACACATTAGAAGAGGTGGAAATTAGTATGAGCTTTGCCTCAGTTACCATTCTCTTCACATGAAAACATCCAAGAGCAAACTCCAAGCTGAGTGCATAAGCTCAACATGGAAACTGCTGCCACTCCAGCAGCCAGGAATATTTCTCAGGAATAATAGGAAAACTATCAGTGTGACCAGAATCAATACATTTTATGTATTTTGAAATGTTCCAAAAAGAAGCTTTTGGCATGTGCTCATCACTCACATAAGGGAGACTATTTAAAATTAAATAAATAAGAAAACATTCGGTAAATCTTAAGATCTCTATATAAGAGCACACAATTGGACCCCATTTACAACTATTTAATGTAAATAAATACAGCCTCATTTTATAAGAAGCTTTGAAGAAGTTAATAAAATGGTATTTAAAAAGAAAGTTTATTTCAATAGCTTTACATTCAGTATTAATATATTTGGATGATGGATATTTATTGAAATATTTAATTTAACATAAGGAGCCTTATCTACTACTCTCAATTTGAAGAATTCACATTTAGGGAAGTGCTTACTATTTGCTTTTTGGTTTTTTTTATACAAATTTGCAGGAAATTTTGGAAATTTAGGATCTTTGTGCCCACACAAATCAAATAGAAAAATCAAACCCTAAAACTTTACAAATAATTGAAGCAAATTCACAGTCCATGGAAATTAAAATGCTTTGAAAGTATGAAAAAAAACCTTACAAAATTAAAATCAGGTAATAAAGCTTGTAAAGAAGATCTTATTAATGCTACTCTTGGTGAGTTTTGAAGACCAAAGTAGATCTTTCAGATTACAGTAGAAGACTGGATATCTGGAAGACATCATTGATTCATTTTATTTGGGTGTTTCTGCCTTTGACTTCACATATGTATAGCAAATACTGATTTAAATTTAACAGTAAAAATAAACAGTATCAGGACAGAAGAGAGAAATCACCACCTTTCAGTCTGGGATCATATTTTGTTTGCTCTCATTCCATGGAATGAGATTTGTTGAGAACTACTCATCATTCACCTAGGGACTGCAGAGTCAGGAATCAGAAACTCCATCCTGAAAATGTTGTAGGTAGTCTTAAGAATGCTCATTAAGGCTTGAAAGTCTTGAATGTTCACTATTCAAAAATTGTGCTGTTAACCTACTTAATGCCTTACTGAAATATCTTAATGTTGCAAGCTAGATATGAAGATGAATCCTGCTAGTATTGTGTCAGACAGATTCATACCACTATGTGTGACTGCTCTGCTTTCCACAGCAACTGAGATACCTGCTTTCTAAATGGCTTATGCCTTTAACATACCACATTTGTGTGTTATAAACTTTGTGTGTTAGGCCTTCACTACTCTATTGCACATCAAAAGGAAGCTTACAAGTGCTGGCCCATAGTTAAACCCTTAACGGGTCTTCTCTGAATCCAGTACTAGTGTAACTTATGATAAAAATGGGCATGAGACCCCCTCTGAGTTACAGCTCAGTCATTTAGAAAGTCCTAAAGCCAATTATAGGCTCAGTTTATAAATCTATATACATATAAGTATATATATAATATGAGTCTTTCTGGGTGAAAGAGAATCAGGACTACAGAGTTGCATGTGAGCTCTATTGACTTGGAGAAAGCACAGCCTGAGAAAAAACTGCACAATTTCCACAACCTCATGTAACTCTCTGAATCTTGTATTGCGAACTAGTTTTATGATCAGAATCGTTCTATAGCTTATTCTTCTCTACTTTTATTTATATTTCAACAAAGTCAAATGAGACTTTTCCTAGTGAAACTCAGTTCCTGCTAGAGGATCAGAGAGAATCGCATCAGCTCAAGGAGTGCTCCAGAAAGAATTTCTACTTTCCCTCAAAGCTCCCAGGTGTAAAGGTCGCTCCACTTTAAGAATGGAGCATTGACTATTCATTAGCACTGTTTCTCCATTGTTAAATAAAACAAGGCTGAGGAATGAGTTTAGGGGCTGGATCACTGACCATTCATACTCTTTAAATGTTAAAATTGCCTTCTGGTATTGTTTTGGCCATGCCAGTCAGAACTGCCAAAACCTGTTTCTAGGCATGACATGGTGCTTCCCATCAGTCATGGACCATTCACAGCAAGCAGTTTGTATCTGCACTTTTGACTAGGAAGGTGAAAGGAGTTACCTGTACATGTGTGACTGTGCCTATCAGCCTTAAAGCCAATGAACACCTCCTGACTTGGTTTAGGTATTAGGAAAAATGCTGCCTGTGTCCCAACCTGCTCTGCAAGCCAGTCCAAACAGGACAAGGTCCTTTCTTCTAGCTCTCTCAAGGATTGCAACACTTTGTGTTTCTGTAACTGTGAGGACTGTGGTGATCACAAAAGACTGGGCAAAGGGCGGAAGGTGTGCTATATGTGCATCCATGCAGCTTTTCATCTTCTGCTTTTAAATGCACCTGTGTGCTTCATCTCACAGACATTTAGAATTAAAGGTTAAGTGTTTTCTTTGCAATAATTTACCTAAGAAACAAAATTATTCAAATCTTCATGGAAATGACCATAAGGGATGAAAACACACAGTTCAAACTGCTAACTTTAACTTCCTTTTGGCAAAAAAAGGTACTGTTTTAGACTTTTACTCTGGCTTTAGCAAAGGGTTTCTTTGCCAAATGCAAGCTAAAACAAGCAGGTATTATAAATATACATGCCACAGCTTTTGAAAAAAAAAATTGTGTGCAAAAGTAGTCATAGTACAGCTTACAGAAATACAGTAAGAACAAGTCCAGAACAATGACTGACAATGTATGTGTAGCTACAGAAAAAAAAAGCAAAACAAACCAAGCAAACAAAAAGCCCAGAACATGCAATTCTTCCAGACTGGATTAGAATCTGGCCCCCTAATGGAAAAAGGAGGGATGGAGTGGTTGTTTCTGGTATCTTTATTCACAGGTAAAGCTCATTCACAACTTTAGAACTTTTTCTGCGGCTACAGTGTCAGGAAAAGTTATTGTCAAGTCCAAATGAAATATATTGAAGCTGTGTCATAAAATGATTTTACTTCAAATCTTAAAAATCTTCCATATTTAGCTTCTAATTATCTTTCTTCAAAAATGTTTAATACAATGGAAAGACTACTTAATGCTTGCATGTCTTGTCATATTTTTCATCTAATTATCTTACACAGGTGCTGCCGTGAGATTTTACATTCAGTTAAAAAAAAAAAAGGCACTGGGTTCCAACTTGCAGTAGAACAGTTGCATCAAAACCATGCCATAACGTTTTTTATTCTGATCAGCCTCTAGGTCTGTCTAACTGACAGCTGAAGTTAAGCAAAAAATCTGTGTCAGTTTACCAGATAGCATGGAAATGGGACACACCTACCCCCATCTATCTGAGCCCCTACAGTACTAATAGTTTCCAGTAATCCTTGGTCTTTCTGATTGTCCAGCTATTATTGATAAGAAAGCCATCTATATCCTCCTTTTAAAAGAGAACTCTTCCTTTATTTTGATGAAAACTTTTTGAACACAAAAATCAATATGAAATACAAAAGGACTTGGAACAGAGAATTTTTGTACAGTGATAACATGACAATTTTCTAACACCTATGAAATATCTAGGATTAAAGAGTTTAGTGGTCTTTACTGAAAACATGGAAGACCTTCAAGTGAGCTAACTCCCAATCTCCACAAATATATAACATAGACTTATTTTATATCTCTGTAAAGCAATTCTAGTCCAAACCTACATTTATAAATAAGCATTTAATTATTAAAACATGAAGAAGTGGTAAGATCTTCGAAGTATTTCGCTTACAGAATTTCCAAACCAATTCTTAAGCTGTATTGTGTGAAGTGTGACTATCCCATTGCCCAAACATTTTTAACATGAACAAAAGCCTTTGCTTCTACAAAATCTCCTGTGCAAATTTCCCCTTGGAGGACACATGCCAATTTCTTTGCAGTCTGGCAAAGGCTAATGCTGCCGCTGCTGCAGTTGTTCTGGGCAGCTGTGAATTTTGCCAGGTTAGAGTCATGAATATGCAAAACAAGGGTGAAATTGGGTCCGACAGGGAATTTAATATGTGCACTCAGCTATTTCCTATTTTATCTATATGCCCAATAAGACTGAAAGAAAAAAAAAAAAAAAAAAAGAACGAATTCTCAATGCAGTTTGAAAGGCAGATGGGATTCAGCAGACGCTCCTCTACAGCATAACAATTTTTGTACAGAGTCCATGACTTCTGGATGACCTAAAGGATTTCTTTTAGAAAGACATCCAGTCTGGACTTTAAAAATCCTAGTTGCTCCAACAGCTAATTATCAGTACTACTAAAATAGAAGAAAAGGGGGAAAAAAAAAAGAAAAGAAAAAGAAAATTCTAGCTGTTTGATCTGCTTATGCCTTTGACTACTGGGATAGAAGCCTCTGCAGTCAGAAAAGCTCTTCTCTTTTAGAAACTCACAATCTATGATCATGGCAATTTTTGCCAGCTCCTTTACTTCACCAAAGTAATTTTGAAATGATAAAAAGCTTGCATGCATTTAACAGGAGCTACAGTGGGGGGGGATTGTATCATGAGATGAAATTCAATTTTATTGCAGCACACCACATGCTGGAGTCCTTATTCGGGCCTACTAAAGTCAGTAAGAATTGTCTTTGAGGGAAACCATCAGAATTTGCCCTAGATTGTGTTTGATGGCAAAAATGAAGGAATGAAAGCAAGCAGGAAGAAAGCAATCTGTTGATTCATATATGTGTTTAAGCTCACATCATACATCTGTCAGCATGGTACATACAGTCCTAGTATGCCAAACTCTTCAGACATGCAAAGGGTTGATAGCAATGTGGGAATGCTTTTATGGATTGTATCAATACTCCCCCTAGTTTGGCACTTGGTAATCAACAGCAGACAGAAGCTATTTGAAATGTACAGGGATCTCAGTAATGGAGATGTTTTTGTCTAACTCTAAAATTGAATGGATATTTATGTCCTGGATTAGCAATGATTATCCACTCGATAATTATTATCTGACCTCAAAGTACAATAATTAATCCTTTTTTTTTTCCTTCAGTCTTCACTTACAATATATTATGCCAATAAATTTCACACAATATGAAAGATACGGGGAAACACTTTCACTTTCTAGCCTTCTTCATAATTTTCTGCCATTTTAATATGTTGTAATAAGAGTAAATATGGACAAATTATTAACTGTCATGACAAAATAATTTTTATTGTCCTTCAGTGTTTGTCATTTCGCCCTTTTTGGAAACTGACACCTTTAAAAATATCATTGCTCTGACATCTTACATCTCTTTCTTTTTTTGAATTTTTTCAGAGATCAGTGTTCCTGATTTTTTTTGAAAATAGAAATAGATATGGGGAGGTCAGAGCTGACAATATTGTGCAATATGCATGGTTCTTGTCAAATTATATACTGATAGAGCTCTGTCTTCATGGGTTTTAAAATACCCATCTGCAAGCCAAACACTTGATTATGGCTGGACAGGAAGCAGAAAATATCAGTTTCATAAGAAATTATATGCAACTGTTTTTTTCCAGATTGATTCTTCCCTTAAAATATAGCAAGATGTCTATTGAATTTGGATTACTCTTCTACTATACATTGCTCCAAACTTGTCAACATGAAATTTCGTCTTTATCGTAGAAATTAGTTGATTACATCTCTCCTTCCTAAATTATTCTTAGACATTTCTAATTTGAGCTATTCTAAATCAGGTTATTTCAACAGCGTATTTTACCATCTTTCAGCTTATTAGCTATGTTTTTATAAGTACTTAATTGCTATAATAAAGACAATGGGCTTTACAATAAAGGGCTTTCAGGTACCTTCTTACTAAGAGGAGGAACACCTTATGGCCTGAGATACTGGACTAGAATTTACAAAAATTATGTATTTTTTTCACACTCTTTAATGATAAAACATGTCTCTGTGTTTCAGATCCATGAAGATAAAATAGGATTACTTCTTCCTAGCCTCACAGGAGTGTTAGGAAGATAATTGGGTCAATATATGTAAAAAGACCTGGACCTAGCAACATAACTGTAATAAAACAATGTAGTGCTAAGTAGTACATATTGAATCTATACATTTATCTTTTTTTTTAAGTTCTATTTTTATAGTAGATCTGTTACTAAACTATGAAAGAACTTAAACATTTACCATACATCTGCTTAATTTTTGGATTCAAGTGAGAAGAATGGACAAGCATAAATTTTCTTTAAAGGGTTTCTTTGACTCTGTGATTTATAATCACCTTTTTACTTCAGACTTCAGTCAGGTTACCTAGCACTGAAGTGGAATTTAGGGATCTCAGTCATTTTGCTGCAGGGTTTTAGTTTTGTTGTGGTTTTTTGTTTGTTTGGGGTTTTATGTTTTGTGGTTTTGTTTTGTTTTGTTTTGTTTTGGTTGGTTGGTTTTATTGATTGTGGGGTTTTGTTTGTTTGTTATTATTTTAAGTTGTTTGTTTGCTTGTTTCCCTAAACAATACATATAACATTAACTACCCATCATTTCCCTGGAAGGTTTTTGTGAAATGTATTTCTTCTAGTAACAGCACTAGATTTGAAAAGACAGACAGACTTGTTTCTAAAAGGGCCTTCTGGGGGATTCTAGAGTAGGTAATTCAATTTTAATCAGCTATACACCTTTAGAAATTTCTCTTGCTATTACCTGCTTCTTTAGTAAAATACATATTTCTATAATTCCTGGCTCTATCATTTGTAGCTAATAATTCTGTCCAACCAAGCATGGATAGAACAAGCATCTGTGTTGTATTCTGCATGTATTTGCAACTCATGGATGAATCTTCTTGCATCCAGTGACTTACCATTCTGTACCTGATTCATCTTTTCTGCTACTAAGCAGATACTCTGACAGTATCTAATCTCTATTACTTTCCACAGATTCATTTTTACAACAATCCCTTCAACATCCATTGTGCTAACACTGATGAAAATAACTTGCTTGTAATACACCTCTAGCCTCTTCTACATCACCTCCATGTCTGCAGCTGTCTATTCATTAAAAACTGTGCCTTGCAATTTTGGGGGGTTAATATTTGCCTTTGGTTTGGTTTGGTTTTTTTCCTTTTCATTTCTTATGAACAACTTGATGGAAAATAACTTTTACACTCACTATATGGATATATTCTATATGACTTTCTTTATTGTACTTTGCCTAGCTATGCTTATCATCTCTGACTCAGTTATGGTAAATTTAAAATATCTATATGAAAGTCAAAGGTATTTTTGTTTCCTATGTTCCCTTTTTAAACTTACTTTAAAATATTATTTCTTATGTCATGTTACAGCACTTTAAAAGTTCCATTCATTCTCTGAATATCCTGAAATAAATTGTACGATGTTTATTACTAAGTGACTCATGCATACTTACCACCTGAACTAATATATGAGTGATGTCAGGAAAAAAATCAAGCATTTTCAAGTATTTCTCAGTATGTTCTACAATTATGTTAAAAGTTTTTACAAAAAACCCCAAACCAAAACAAAAATCAATTATGACAACAAAATCAACAAACAAAAAAACCCCAAACAAACAAAAATATATACGGTTGATGATAGAATATAAGGATTCTATGGCTGGTCACCTTCTATAATGTAGACGCACTCTCTGTCAGGAGGATACTTGTTGGGGTAATTGGGAGAAGTGAAGATGCCTCCTTCTGCATATTTTGTCCAAGTTCCACACTGCACTGGTTTCTGTCCTTCTGAAGTAGTTTGCTTTTCTGTGAAACAATCACATTAAGCATTGTATAATTAGCTCACAAATAATTATGTCCCGGTGACATTTAGAACTCTCTTAGAGAATAAAACAGTCCCTTCTGCCAGTGGTCTCAGATTCTTTCTGATGACACTAAGAATATGATCAATGACCCAGGGGAAAATAAGGCTACTTTTTAGCGTTACAGACATGTAATCTTGACTCAAAACATTTTTGCAAAGCAAAGAAAAGGCTTGGGTGTCTATGGCAAATCATATTGATACTGCTTTTTAAATAATAACCTTGTAGGGAAAGCACATGCTCAAGAAATGGGACAGATGTCATATGTCTCAAAAGGCTCAAGCATGTGCTCTATCAGCAAGCTACATGCTATAACACAGGAGTACATCAGTGTTGCAAAATCAAGAAAAAAAACCCCACATGTTTATGATAGATTATACAAATTGTTTTAAATTTGCAGCAGCTTGATTCTATATTCACTGGACAGAGATAGATGTGGGAATTCCTGGATTCTGATTCATGGATTATTTTTATCTCACTGTTTGCTGTAAAATTAATAAATAGCTCTGACACCAGGAATCACAGCCCAGAACTTTCTTCCTCCCAGGTGAATTATCAGAGAGCAGAATCAGACCTTCCTCTTTGCTTTCTTCCTAGCCCTGAAAGTCCTGCACTCCTTTCTACACATTGGCAGAGAGACTGGAGGCAAAGGTTTGAGTCTGTGCAGCTGAAGAAGATGAAGGGTCACTTCCTGGGCATCATATTTTAATAAGGAGGCTAAACTAAGATGTATTCTTCAGAGGGAAAAATACCTAGACTCATATTAAAAGGAAAGCTTATAGTTTCTAGACCTCACACAGGCATCCTATGAGGACTCCTGGGTTTTGCTCAAATGAGGCATCTATATCCAAGGAGTGTCCTGTCTAACTTAAGCCTCGGAGCACTGGAACAAGATGCCCAGAGAGGTTGTAAAGTCTCCTTCTCTAGAGGCTTTCAAAACCCACCTGGATATGTTCCTGTGTGACCTGCCCAGATCATACTCTGGCAGGGGGGTTGGACTCAAATGATCTCCAGAGGTCCCTTCCAACCTCTGCCATTCTATGATTCTATGTGCAGAGCCAAATTGTTTGAGGCTCCCTCTTAAGATGGAAGGAGACAGGTACCTTCCAAGGATGATTTTAACCACCTGAGATCTGCCTTATGCTCTGCAAGCATTTATCTTTCTTCCTGGTCTCTATCCAAGCGGAATATGACATGGATCCTAATTTCCTGAAATGAGTTCACGCCTGCAGGGACTGAGTATTCAGGCACAAGTTTAGACACACACTGAGCTTAGTAACTCTCCTTGCTTGGCTCTCACCACACTCAGCATTCAGGGCTTTTAAGAGCTCCTTTCTGTCACTACTCTGCACAAATGCACCCATAATAGTTTCAGATTTTGAATTCTATTTCAACAAGCAAAATAATATTACGTGCCCAAACTGGACTTCACAATTTGAAATGGGTACACTTTACAGTCTTTAGTTAGAGTCAGGCTGAGTCTTTAGTTAGATCTATCTGTGGATCAGGTCACTACCTTCTTAAAAACAATACCACTGGATTTTTGTATGTGTACAGGCACCATAATGCTCAAAACAAATGAACAAAGGAAAGACACCGGAAATAGGTGAACTACGAAAAATTTCAGTAACTAAACTTGCAACTCAAATCCGTACTTTAGAGTCTAGTATATCTGAAAAAAAAATGTCTGAAGTTGACATACCTGTTCCTTTTTTGGTTGCCCCAGACAAATGTAGGATGATTAGACTTGCTACAACTGAAAGAGAAAGGTGCATTAGGTACCACAGTGTGACAGTGCCTGCAACCACATCAGTTGTAAACATCTATCTTAGAAAAATCCAAATTAAATAAACGGGGAAAAAAAAAAAAAAAGTTTTCATGTTTACTTGCATCTTTATACCACACATTTTTTTATAAACAAGTTTCTTTGTGATCTGTCCTTGTAAGTAATTATATTTGTAAATGTATCCAAATAAAGAAGAGATCTGCATTTAAAATAAAATCCCCAGGAACTGTTGTTTCCTGCCCCCCCATTCCTTTTTTTTTTTGTTTGTGTGTTTGTTTGCTTTTGTTTGAATATTAGAGAAAAACATTTAATGAATATTTATTTATATAATCGTATCTTAGGCCAGTAATAGAAAAGTGGCTGCTTTTAACAGAGGGAGACAAAAGCTTGCTAAGTTTCAGTGCCATTATGCTCACTAATGTCTCTTGCTATGGCATAATAAAATTTGGAAATGAGTACTGGGAGTATGAAAGGAGTGAGGGGTTGGGTTCTTCACATCTATCAAAGCATTTGTAAATCCCCTGTGAAGTAAATTATTGTGTGTGCTTAACAGTCTCATTAATCTAGTTTGTTTGACTTGTCGAGAGGGTGTTGCTTTGTGCTGCAGTGAATCTGCAGCCCATTTTACAAGTAGAAATCTCCTGTCTCCAGCTATGATAGGACAGCTATGCCTCTTGGGAACAAATGTGACCTTTCTGAGATGGGACTTCAACCTGGCAATAATTCCTGAGTTTCTTAGAGTTTCTAAATATAACATTTTGTCTAGGAAAGGCTAAGAGGTAAACACTTAGGCCAGTCAGACTGCTTTGAAAGATCAAAGTGATTAGCTAGCTACGTGATGAAGAAATCATGACTAATGATAGCACTTTCTTGTCATCACTCACATCTTCTTTGGCTATTGAAGAAAGTGGAATAGCAAGAAAATAAGAGAACAGATCTATCAATTCTTGGAGTGGTCGTGCTTTTGACCCCAGATAGTTTGGTGTTAAGTCTGGACATAGTGCGCAGACTGTACTGCAGTTTAACATGAAGATAAAGTGTTATGATTATTCTGAGTAGTTTGGATTGATCATCTGCCATTTGTATTATTGACTATGATGAAGAATTGATGGACCTGTGATCTTTAACAAATGTAATTGAACAGCATACTTTGCTCTTCTTACCCACAAAAGACACCAAAAGTTATCATGGTCTAGTAACTAGCTACCTGAATGATCATTTCAAAGAGTGTGCTTTCATCATGTTCGGCTTTTATAGTGCGAATTGTGTGAAATTTTTACCCCAAAGGAAAGCAGTTTCCCTATTTCCACTATTCTGATGGCAATGAGATCTCTATTTGTATGACTTTGAACCTTCCTGTGTGACAAAGGGTTTGAGGCACGGATTATGGCTACCTCATTAAGCAGGGGAAGGCTGATGTTCTGGGAAAATGAAGGCTTGGCAGCATATTCACTATTTCTTGGTCGGACTCACAGCCCCTGCGTCTTTTTGAATCCCCCAGCTAACAGAGACGGATGTTGGCAGAGCTGATAGTTAAAAACTCTTCTGTGTCATGGGCATTCAGTGAGAACATTACATCTTCTGCTCAGACCTGAATGCTACCCAATCATTCATGTCCTTACCCTCCTTAGGGATGGATTCTGGAAATACGTGCTAGCTGGGACTCTGCCCACTGGCTGTGTCAGAATCTGAAGGCAATGCAGGATTCGCACATTTACTAAGTTGTTCATTTACTTTAGCTGTGTATCATGCAGTGAACAAACTGCATCAATGCCCAAAATTCTCACCAGTCAGAACCCAATTCCTCCATAGTGTAAGGTGGATTGGTGTTTGAGTATGGAGCCAGCTGCTGGCATTCTTTCTTCCCACAAATTTATGGAAGCTAGAACAGACGCACAACAGCCAGACAAACCTCATGTGAAAAATACTTCTTCTTAGGCAATTAATAACAATTCATATCTCATTCTTACAGGTTTGTTTCAAGCACCTTTATTTATTAGCTCACCCTTCATTTTCTATATGGAAAAAACTGAAATCCAGAGAAGTAAAGAGGGTTGGTCCAAGTCACAGAGATATTATTACCAAGATAACAGAAAACACAGATCCTTTCAATTCCAGCTGTAACCACTAGAAAGGATGCTTCCAAGTCGCAGAGCTATGTTGTTCCAGAGCAGGGAGCTATGCTTACACATCATCGTCAGTATTCATTATTAATAAGGAGTTAAAATAATCTTGATAATAAAATATAATATACAAGAAGAGACTGAGATGAAGTTTTTCTGGACATATATCTAATATTTGCATAGATAAAGTGAAATACTTCTCCCATATTAAAAAAAAAAAAAAAAAAAGGCTATTGATTTAGTGGCATTAACACCAGCATTGCCAAAATCTGTATATTGCCAGAAGTAATTAAAATTATGGCCTTTATGGGAAAAGCTAACACTTATTTAAGCAGTCAAGGCAGACCGTTAGACCATTTTATTCTGACCCCTTGCCTTTTTCTTTCTCAAGCCACAGGAAAAGTACAGTGCTTCTCACAGAAGGAAAAAAAAAAAAAAAAAAAAGAAAAAAAGAAAAAAAGAAGACCTCAAAGAGACCAATCATGCAGTCTTTGCAAATTGAAAATTGTGACTTGGGAAGCTTTGACAGTACAGCGGCAATACTGTGATTATCTGGATTTCTGGATTTGGGAATTATCTTAAAGAAGTTTCCACCAAATTTCTTGTTGCATTCTCTCTGTCTTCCTCCTCCTCCTTTCCCTCCTAATCACTGGTGTAATTATAATCATGCTTTCTAATGCCACTCCGATTATGCATCTCTGCATCTTTTTGGATGTGTGCATTTTTCCATTACAAGCTGTACATTAAGAGATTTATCTCTTGGCCAGGCAGCTTTTTGGAGGCTGTGATTTGGCACAGACATGGCTTAGCCTAGCAAAGAGTTGTTGGACAAGGAATACCTGGCCATAGCGCTGCTGTTTTACAGGTGTGGGCATAGGAGGGAGGTGCTGGAAGAAACTGTGGCCAGTCGAGCCTCTTCGGTAAAGTGAACCCCCTGCAAAACTGAGGCGGGAGAGGGGGTCCCGTCCACGCAGCCTGAGGCCTCTGGGGGTCTTCGACGAATAATTGTTACATTTCAGTCCCTCCTTGATGCTCCGGGAGGATTTTGCCCGAGGGGGCCGCCCCCGTTCCGCAGCCCTCCGGGCTCCGCGCCCGCAGCGGGCGCCCCCGCCGCGGCCCGCCGCTCTCCCCCGCGCGCCCTCTCCCCGTAGACGCCGGTTCGAGCCCCGGCTGTGGCAGCGCCGCACCGCCGCCTATGGTGGGGGCCGGTTCCCCCTCTCCCCTCCGTCACGCCGAAAGCCATCAGACGCGTTGCGTCCAGGTGTAAACCTCCAGCCCGCAGAAGTGTATCCCCTCCCGCCCTACAGCGCTGACAGACACCGTCTCCCCTCCGCTGCACCGCAGAGTGGTGGGGAAGGGGATGTTGTGTGTGCGTGGGGGGAGTTTACCCCCGTTACGCTAGTTGTGGGGGCAGCGGAGGGCAGGAGCCCGTGCGCGGCGGCGGAGGTCAGCCGCGGAGGGGTGGCGGGAAGGGGGACAT
>JAAGNO010021708.1:0-18374 GCA_033439905.1 Ceryle rudis
CCCTCTCCCTCTCCCTCTTCCTCTCCCTCTTCCTCTCCCTCTTCCTCTCCCTCTTCCTCTCCCTCTTCCTCTCCCTCTTCCTCTCCCTCCCCTCCCCTCCCCTCCCCAGCAGTGTCAGTTTTCTTCCATAAATTTCTGTCTCTTGATGGCAGCATTGGCTTAAGAAATTCTTGCTTCTTACTGCTTGTTTCCAGGTAGCACTTCAGCTCACCATGTACGGATTTCCAGGACCACTGTATGTAAAGCAATGCTGTGAACAGCCTTACTGAGTTGATTCATATTAAAAGTAACCCTGTCAAACAGGGAGAAGGAGAAGTATTTTTTAACTGTGATTAATTTGATGGCCTGGTTTACAGTGCAAACTCAGAAACTGTCACATCAGCATGCCTAGGTGGAGGTTGAGATGAGACAGAAAGTAATGATATGCGCTGAAGAAATGAGTGGTCAGGCTAGGGCTGGAATCCATTGATCCAGCTGCATGAGCAGGTCCGGCATGTTGTCAAAGAGCACCCTCAGGTATTGTCCATGGTGAGGTGATTTATTGCTTTCAGAGGTCACTACAGTATGGCTTGTACAGTGATGTGTTAAGGGAATGATTTGTCTGTTGTTTTATTTCTGTGCTCTGGCTTTTTTTGACAGCTCTTCTGCAACAGAACATCCTTGGCTTGAAAGCAGTCCTAAAGCTTCCCTGTCACTTCAGCTTTCAATGGGAAACAGCAGGCAGCCAGGAGGTTACCTTATGCCCTCTGAATTTTCAAATGCTGTGGAAGAGGTCTCTCTCTTGTCTCATTTCCAAACTCCAGGACTGCAAGATGTCACCCTAAGCAATCTGAACAATTCACCAGCAGAGCCACAGCAAGAGCCTGCTGTCAGCAGTAGTGTCCAGGGCTACCTGAACTGCAGTGGAGGCAATAGGGGCAGTAGCTCCCCCACAGAGGAGAAACAAGCTACTTTCATAGCTAGTACTAGCATCTCTTCTAAAACCATGAGCTCCTCAGTGGCAAGTGCTGAGGACAGTGGCTTTTCGACACAAAACTTTATTACAGTGGCTGCTGGACACAGTAGCCAGACCAGTGAGGTTCAGCAGCACCATGGAGGGAACCTACATGCTCAACCACCTCTTCCAGAGAAAAAGAGGTCTTCTGAAGGAGACCATTCCTTTGTCTCTGCATCACCTTCTTCAAGTGGGTTCTCGAGCCCCCACAGTGGAAGCACAATCAGCATCCCTTTCCCAAATGTCCTCCCAGATTTTTCAAAAATGTTAAGTACTTCCTCAGTGCCAGGTAGGTTCTGCATCAGACAAAGGAAAAATACATTAGATTTATTTGAGTTTATAAAAAGCATTTAGGGAATTTTAAAAGTGGAGAGAGGAAAAAAAACAGGCAACAGAATGAAAATGGCATTGAGGACTCAAATGTTTGCAGTAAGTGGCACCAGTTCACTGGCTTTGGTTGTATTATTCAGAAAACAAGGCTGCAGAATTCTTTCTGCACTTGCCTAGATGTCAGCCAGCAGCAGCTTACCTTATGGACTGCCAAACCACAACCAAGTAATGTGGAATCCAACTTCCTTTTAATGAGGGCTGGCTTTATTCTGTACTTTCTTAGACTTGTGTCAAGAATACTTAAAAATGTAGATGTGTATTCACTGGACCCCATTAAGAAGCTTTGTATTTAATACTGCTTTATAAATGTAAGAGTTTTGTTTATTTTCTGGGTTTTGCAAAAGGAAACTCCAAGAATCCTTTCAGAATCTTAGTGTACGGTATTGTATTTACCGATTCTAAAACAGTTCAGAGTTTTCTAAATTAGAAACATGGAAACATAGAAATGTCTGGGTTGGAAGGGACCTAATCATGAGGGGGTTTTTATAATTAAAGTGATTGGAATTTGGGAAGAAAAGTTAAAATTACATTGTATTTAAAAAAATGTCTTGACTTTTTTCCCTTTTATTTCACAGAAAACACAACAGATAAACATGTGACAGTAAAATTTGTCCAGGACACATCCAAGTTCTGGTATAAGCCAGATATTTCAAGAGAACAAGGTATAGCAACTGAGATGGATATTCTGACATATCCATTCACAGAAAAGCTAGTTGGTGAATTCTCTTTAAATTTTTTTTATGTGTACCTAATGTATGAAAGAAATACAAGAAGAAATATGCAACCTATAAGGGCTACGAACAACCTCACTTAATTTCTTTTGTCCAATGACTGTATTTAAGAGTGGAAGGCAGTTGAGTAACCCTTTAAAAAAATGCTTGGTTAATAAGCCAAATTATTAACATAACTGAACTAACTACAGAGTAATTTAAATCTGCCTCTGGTAGCTTCTGCAAATGTACTTCAGTGAAATGCTCCAGATTTTGGAATGACAAATATGTGTGATGCAACAACTATCTGTTCTCAGAAACCTTTTGAGTGTGCTACTCTGGCATGATCTCAGCCATGTGTTTTCCCTGCACAGGTAACAGGTTGAGAGATGCTAAATATCAGAGAATAATTAATTAACAAGAAACCATAATAAAAACATACTCTTCTATTAGTTATTCTGTAGCCTGAATTTCATTGTCAGCTGCAAGTGACATTTATTATTTCTTAAAGGTCACGAATAACACTCCCATGGAACAACAGCTTTATAATATACAATATAGATATAGTACATCTATATCTAGATGTATTATTGAATGAGATGGACAAAGCTTTTATTAAGTATGTGAAAAATATATATATACGAACTTATATCTTGTCCCTGCAACAATGTATAAATAAAGCATGCTGGGTGCTTTGCAAATGCAATTGATTTGATGGTCCTTGTGTCCACATTGTAATACTAATTATACTGAATTGTATTTAGTGAGTTATTGCAGGATTTTAAACTGTGACTCTTAAATAGTGGTTGTGAAACAGAAAAATGACAAATTTAGGTCCACATCAGGAAGAAAGTTCACACTAAACCGAAGTAGCCTCCCACTGTTGGCAAATGATGAATTGCTATGTCTGTCTAGTTCATAGTTTCTCAAAGGGTCATGATGTCTCTTTATAGTGCAGTGGTAAATATTCCCAGGGGAATAACGATCATAGAAAACAAATCATTAGTTCATCGTTGGATGATGTTTCACTGGCCCTTTCATTCCATTTCCCTCCCCCTTGACTGCTCCCCACCTATAATGAGAACTGAGTCTTTAAACATGCAAAAAAAATTTCCTACCTTGATGTGAGTCCAGAGAGGGATGTAGATAAATAATGGAAGTTTAAACCTAGAAATTCTTCCCAAACTTTTAGTATGCCTTTTTTTTACCCTACCAAGTAAAATTCCTTTTAAAAAGTGGTGTAGGATACTGTTGCTGAGGGGGGTGAGCACTTGTTCTTTTTTCCTGTGTTTAATAGACTTCTGCTGTAACAAGTCATTACTGTGGCCCTGCAGATTTGGAAGTGTTATGTGAGTACAGCTGAATGGCAGGGTTTTATATACTCATCCTCCTCCTTTCAACACAACAGGTCATTATGAAAATAGTTGTTCTCTTCACCAGCTGACAGAACAGAAGAGAATGTATATGCATTTGCTCTACTTACTTAAGCAAGAGAGACAGACTTAGTGTTGGACAAAACCAGATCTGCTCTGCGCATTGAAGCTTCATTGGAAAAGAAGAATAGTGCTGTCTAGTCAGCCTGGGAATTAGAGGGAGGTGTGCTCTCTGTCATGCTTCTAACAAGTTGACAGAATGTAAGGAGGAATCAGTTTGTTTATCCTCTGGTTGTAGGAATCCTGATGGGACTTGCACATCCTTCTCAGTTTGAAAATCAGTAAAGATCTGTACTTCAGGTGTCTCTTCAAATAAGTATCTGTGAGATGTGCACAAGGTGTTTTCGCTTAGATAGAAACAGAAAAGGATCTTATTTCCTTTACTCTTCTATTAATTATAGATTTGCACTTCTGTACTTTTTGGGTGTGTGCATTATTCTGCAGCTATTTTTCTCTCTCATTCCTGGAATCCCTTGCAGCCATTGCTGTTCTCAAGGACAAGGAACCTGGTTCATTCATTGTTCGAGATAGTCATTCTTTCCGGGGAGCCTATGGGTTAGCAGTGAAGGTTGCTACACCACCTCCTTCTGTGCTGCAGCTAAACAAGAAAGGTACTGTATGCCTTTTATCATTTAACAAGCCATACGTAGTAGGAAGTCCTTATTACTGGGTAATAAACTGGAGCAATCTACCGTCTTCTAGTACGTGTAACTTGAATTACAGGCTCTATTTGGTACTTTGTTAAATGAGACTGGATAAGATGCTTGTTGTACTTCACAGTTTCACCATGGCTTGTAAATTGATGTTCATTGTGGCTGTGTATGTGTTGTACCTTATCAACCTACTAAAAAACTAGTGTCATCTCAGTAATACATCCTTCCTAGCAACCAGAAGTCTGCATTTGATCCACATACCACCAGGTAAAGCTTTCACTTGTCTGGAAAGTTGAATATTTTTAACCACAAGGTTTTGTTTTGAGAGAGTTCTACACTAGTTACAAGTCTGAGGAAGATCCCTAAGGAAGGATGATGTTGTTTAAAAGAAGTGATGAAATAAACATACTCTTCCAGCTTCAGTGCTTCCATGTATAACTCATGCCTGGTAGTTGTGAAAGGTAAAATGAGAAGACCATACAGAAAGCATTAATCAATGTGTGGAAAATCAGCAGCTAGTATCTGTGGTATTCTTGACTCTATTTGTGTTACCGTTAGTGTGGTGGTCTTCATTGCTGTTTTCTTTTTACAAAGCTTACTATGTTTCATTAGTACATGCTGCCCATGAGACAGAAACTTAGATCACAGGAAAGCAGCAGTTCTTAGTGTTGTGGTTACAGAAGTGTGTTTTTTCTCTGATTTCGTTTGTTTGTTTGGCTGTTGGGTTTGTTTGTTTTTTATTTTAAGGTGTCATGCTTACTCTTGGGCAAGATTAGCTGTCCATCTCCATTACAGTAGCACTTTCAAATTTTGTACATGTAATCTGGTATCTTGAGACAATTTCAAATAAAAATTTGCCATGTAATCCTTCTTTTTATTGCTAAGAAGTATCATCAGAACCACTGCGGTGTCTTAATTAATGAAGACAACAAAGATTCACCGAGTTGGTGTTGCACCAACAAGGAGGCAAGAGGAGAGTGGCTGTAGATGTTTTCAGTAATCTTTTTTTATTATCAGACCAATGAAGTCCAGGAAGACATAGAAGTTCAAAATCTACTAGCTAGATTATGTTAATTGTACCACAGGCTAGTAGTACTAAGAGAAAATTTTTGCAGGTTTTCTTGTTCCAGGCCTTCCCTTTTCACGTACCCTTGTAGTCATTTAGTATTAATATTGTGAGAGCATAATGGCAAACAGTAAGATGTTTGTAAAGGTGATCTTTGAAATATTTGCTTGCATAGAAGTTTCTGCTGTCCAGATTAATGGGATCATCTGAAAGTCAGCCCTTGGTGTGTACGTTTCCTGAACCGTGGCTGATAGATCAGAGTTAAAGGGAGCATTTGTGTTTGTGTCCCTTTTGTTAAGGCTTGAATGGTTGCTTTGTCCCGTTGCTATGAAATAACCCTTTATTTAGAGAGACATTCAGTTTGTAGTCAGGTGTAAAATACTGTCAACCAGTCTTTCAAGAAATAATGGGAGTTGTCTTAATTATATATTTGTGCATATGTATATATTTTTTTTTTTTTTAAATGCTAAATCTCAAATGAATTTTTATATGCCTCTTGGACTTTGAATCTTAATATATCCAACTTAACAATTTTGATTTGTCCTGGATTCCTGAGAGACAAAAACTGTCTTTAAAAATCTAGTGAAACCTGAGTGTTTCATGTAGTTACTTGTTTTCAGGAGCAAAGACAAAGTAGTGTGAAACTGCAAACATTCTAAAACTTAGAAGCTTCACTGAGAGACTTAGCATCATTACCTTTGTGTAGATAAATCTTTTATTGTTTTAAGTTCTAACCATTCACTTTCCAGATTTCTGTTCCTGTGTGTAGTTGGGACCATGCTTTGACATTTTGGACAAAAGTGTGTATTTGGATGTCAGTCATTTACGATTATAAAACCTTTTCCCTCATTTGTCTAAAGTGAGCTGTTGGCTTGTTTGGATTTTTTTTGCAAAATGGCCTTTTTACTACAGCTTGTGACATTGCAGCAGAGCAAGTCTAATGTATTTTTTGTGTGCTGTGTATAAAACGTTTGGTGTTAATGTGGAAAACTGCTTCATAAAGACCTAATTTGTGAGACTGTTGTCTGTTCATTGCTTCTCTTAATGAGCTTTCTTTTTCTTTTTCAACACAGTTGGAGATTTGTCAAATGAACTTGTAAGGCATTTTCTGATTGAATGCACTCACAAGGGGGTGCGCTTGAAAGGATGCCCAAATGAACCATATTTTGGTAAGTACTGTGCATTGCAGGGGCACAGAAAATGGAAACAGTTTTAATTTGCCAGAGCTGTTTTGTAGACTTGGATGGAGTGTATATGAGAGAATACTTTGCTCAAGTCCTGATGATTTCTGTAGGAACCCATTCTAAGGTTATAGGAGCCTTGTACATATTTACCTTAAGTATATGTGCAGGATGGTCTAGCACAGATGCACCTGACCAAGTTTCAAGTGATAAAGCTTGTCTACCACTACCAACACTACTGCAGACAGATGACAAGATGACTGTCATGGGCCTTACTGATTCTGGAAGTTTGCCTTATTTTGTCCTGGGCTGTAAGTTACACTGTATACTAGCTGGCTAAATGACACCAGAGTGGGACATTCACAAAGTACATTATGCTGCTTCAGCCTATCTAATGTAATATGATGAAAGTGCATTACCCGTTGTGGCAAACAGTGAAATGTCTACCTAGCTGCTCACTCATTTACCCTCCTCAGTGAGGCAAGAGGAGAAAATAGGATGAGAAATCTCATGAGTAGAGATAAAGACAGGGTGGTGGCTACTCAATTACTACAGTTAAGTAAAAGAGTTCCCAAAAGAGACTTGGGAAAAATTTCATTTTTTTCTAATTAAAATTGATAGTCCAGGTAGTGAGAAACAAAGACAGACATTAAAATAACACTATTCCTTCCCCTTTTCCCAATCTAAACTTCTCCCTAGACTCCTCACCTCCACCACAAGCAGTGCAGGAGACAGTGGGGGATGTATGGTTGTTACAGAACAGTTCTTCTCTGCTGCTCTGTCTTTCTCCCACTTTTTCCCTGCTAAGGTGCTGGCTTTCCCCATGGACTGACATCCTTCAGGAAAAAAAGTCTGCTCCAGCTTGTGCTCCTCTTCTGAGCCTTGAAAGGAGTTTAGCAACTTCTATATGATACTGCTTTTGTCATTTTTGTGCTTTCTCCATTTAAAGCAAATACATTTAGGTTACGATTTAAGCAGTGTGTA
Source organism: Ceryle rudis (assembly GCA_033439905.1). Taxonomy (NCBI): domain Eukaryota; kingdom Metazoa; phylum Chordata; class Aves; order Coraciiformes; family Cerylidae; genus Ceryle; species Ceryle rudis. Next base: position 7,412 of record JAAGNO010021708.1, read on the forward strand.
TAAGCGGCAAAATGGATTGTATGATTGTCATTAATGAGTTCGGTCCAACTAGGACAGCTCTGGAAAACATGAATATGCTAATGTTGACCGAAGATGATCTTGGCTTAGGTGGCAAGAGGATTTTTTTAAAGGGCAAGGGGGAGGCTCCTTGTTCTATAAAATACCTGAGAGCCAACATAACTGTTAAGCATTCTTGTTGTCCTCCAAGTTAATGGTGCATGTCCTATTACTCTTCTGACCACAGGGAGTTTGACAGCTCTGGTGTATCAGCATTCCATCACTCCACTGGCATTGCCCTGCAAGCTTCTCATCCCAGACAGAGGTACGTTTCTTAAAGTACAGTACAGATATACCCAGCCAAGTTCTGCTTAAGGTGCCACTGTCTGAAGTCAGGTCAACATGTCACAAGATCTAAGCAAGAATGCACAGGGAAGGAAGCTGTGTTTTAGAAGTGGTTATTCAGTACTGCTGATGGCTTTTATCCAAACTGCAGTTGTGAGTAGACTAGTACTGTGATAGTCCCATCATAAACATATATGCATGATGAAAATCTGCACAATAACTTAGTGTCTAGGAAGACAAATGTACTTCTCAAGCTGTGAAATTATGTCCATGTATGGTTAGATGTATGCCATCAGTTCAGGATGGCAAAAGTGCTTTAGGGAAGGCAAATAGGTAAAGAACAGAAGGTACCCTGAGTGTGACACCGGCAGGAAAGGAAGTAGCAACTTGCACATGTCCAAATATTGTTTAAATAAATGACAAAAAACCTGCATTTCATCACGGGATTGTAATACTAATATTGGTTATGGTGTTTTCATAAACCACTCTAAGATAACAGCAAAATATAACTCTGTTTGCCCTATAATTCAGTTGTCTGTTACTCTCCCAGATGAAGTTAAGACCAGATGTATCACTGAAAAGTTAAACATTTTTGTAGTTTTCTACTGAACTCTTTACACTTCAGTTAAAGACCGTATGTCAGTGTTCAAATATATTATTTAAATTATGCAGATACATTAATGAAACTAGTTTAGCACAAAACCATGCTATGGTAGATGTGACCAGAGATCTCTTCATATGGAAAACCAGTGTGGTAGGTGGGTAGCTTGTTTTCCTTATTTACCTCACCTAAAATGGAAAGCTCCTTCTGCTCTGGCAGAGGTGCAGGACTGAAACATTTGCCATGTCCCAGATAAATATACCACAGTGAAATTTTATTTTGGATTTATTTTTGCATCTGGTATGATCACACATTTTAGGATGATCTGTGGTTAATGATTCTGGGCACAGTGCATGGAGTATTTAAAGCATATGGATAACTGCAAACATGTGAATAATGTTATACACTGTATTACTGCTCTTTTCCTTATTTGACAGTATTCAGAGACAGCAAGCATCATGTTAAATACAGCAGGAAGTGAGATCATTTTACATGCATTTATATAACTAAAGTAACATACTGTTGGACAGTCTTCTCACTAATAAAAGAAGACTGGGAGACTGCCCATAAAATGCACTGCTGCGTTAAGAATTTAGATGTTTATTTTCTACATGAAGAAAGAAGGATTATGTTGTCATCTTCTGATTCAAAATATAATTATTTAATTGTAGAAACACAAAGTCTTTGTGCCTGAATTAGTGTAAGTTACACAAATTAAATGAGATAATTTAACTGCACTATTTAAAAACTTCTGAGGTTGTAATGAGGGAGTGTAGCTATTAATTAGTATTTTTTTAATGTGACATCACATGTGTCCCTGCAGTGTATGCTATGTAGTTATATCTTTTACTGTCAGGAAATAAAGATTAAACATCCGTACTAGAGCACTGAAGTGAAAAAAAATGATGCAGCACAAAACTAACATGAATTATTATAGTGGCAGGTATAAGATTATTTCATGTTTCTGGCTAAAAGTAGTCCAGTACAAAAGATAAACTCATACCTGACCATGTGCATTGATTTGTCAATTCCAGTCCAAACAAGACATGGACAGTGTTTTCTGTTTGCAGATCCCTTGGAAGAGGTAGCAGAAACTTCTCCACAAACTGCTTCAAACTCAGCAGCAGAGCTTCTCAGACAGGGTGCAGGTCTGTTAAACTTTTTCCTTGCATTTCACTGTAACCAAATTTTCTATCTTACAGTCTGGGAGAAGCTGAAGCTTAGACTGAGGATGTTCAAAGGGAGCTGTTAAATTCAGAGTTTTGTGTAGAAGTGTAAAGGGCACTGTGAGGATATAGAATCATAGAATCATCAAGGTTGGAAAAGACCTTTAAGATCAAGTCCAGCCATTTAAGCTTGCTTTACCAAGTCCACCACTAAGCCATATCCCTAAGCACCACATCTGTATGGCTTTTAAGCACATCCAAGGATGGTGACTCAAGCATCTCCCTGGGCAGCCTGTTCCAATGCCTGACAACCCTTTCAGTGAAAAAAATTTCCTAATGTCCAGTGTAAACCTGCCCTGGTGCATCTTTAGGCCATTCCCTCTTGTTCTGTCATTAGTTACTTGTAAGAAGAGACCAGTACCTACTTCTCTACAACATCCTTTCAAGTGTTGTAGAGAGCGATAAGGTCTCCCCTGAGCCTTCTTTTCCTCAGCTTTAATTTGTGAAAATCCAGAAAAAGGGGCATGCGTTGTCTTTTGAGAAATGTTAGTTTCTCCTTTCTCAGGCAATTTTTTTCAAATAAAAAGAAATAATTCTTACATCAATTGGGGCAGTAGTCAGGTAACTCCAGATGGGGGCTGTCATATCATGAATCATTTGGGGAACTTAGTACATTTGGTTTTTCCCTGTTTTGTTGTTACCATTTTTTAAACAACGGTTTGGAACCTGAATATATAAATTACCTAGGAGAGATTCTCTGAGTTTTGGGGCTTTTTTTTTTTTGCCTTGATACATCATTTCACCAGTTTTCCACGTTTCAGAGTACTCTCTGCAGTCATAGTGACATTCAAGTTCAACAATGAAGTGCAGCCGTCAAACATGAAAATTGTTTCTTTTCCAACTATGTGAGCTTGTGTAAGAACCTGCAGTTTAGTCAAAGCAGATGTGTTTTCCCTGCCCTACTTTACCCCCCACCCTTCTCATATTTCACAAGCAAAAAATTATGACATTTTCATATAATGGTAGCTGTCTGAAAAACCTAATGAGCATTTCCAGTCATTATTTAAATTCAGAAAAGACAAATGTCTTCCTTTTCTTCTACTCTTGAGTATGGTTTCTGTGGGATTACTGTCATTTGATACTCCATCAGGCCATGCATGATGTTCTTAAATGAGAAATCTTCCATCATTTCTTGTGATCTCCTTTTTAAGATGATGACATTTTTGCACTTTCCATCACTTTTAAAAAAGATTACATTTATTATTTTTTGTGCTACAGGAATATTCTACTATATTTGGTGACTGTAACTGCTTTTGAACTATCACACTGAGGGCAATCTAGACAAGATGCTTGTCTGTTTCATTTAGAAACAAAACCTAGGCACAGTCTGTTGACATAAATGTAATGTGTGGCAGAAGAGGATAGGAAACAATTCACCTGGGTTTCAAAAGGAGTGAGGAGTGTGACTGAAACAGGGCAAGCTTCCTGTGGTTAGATAACGAAGAGCTTTAGATGTGTACCAGACATACACAGTAATGATATGAGGAGAGCTTATGGTTTGGAATGTTACAGTTTTGGATAGACATCACAGAAAGCTGTTCAGTGAGGAAGACCTCAATGAACTTGACATTAATCGTCTTAAATCCCACTCTACATGAATTCTATAGTAATTGATTCAAACAAAGGTTACTGAAACTATCACACCAACGTGCAAATATGTTCAGGAAATTTTACACTTACTAATCAAATAAATCTCTGGGTCTTTTCTTTCACTGACAGACTCCAGAGTCTGAAGTTAGTGGGCTGATTATCATGTTGGAATCAAGCTTATGCTTATGCAGTCTTTTAACTGTACAATTGTGTTGTTGTTTTGAAAGTGTCAATGTCTTAACTGTGTATCTTATGTAGATAGTCACACGAGAAAGCTTTAGTCAGATTACAGGATAGCCATATGAAAAGAAAAGCTATTAGATTTAATTTCATCTTTGTTTTCGTAGTAAGGTTGGCAAGCCAAGCTAAACTGCTAAACAAATTAAATATTAACACGGTAATTTGCATGCGTCAGCTATCACAGTTGTAAATTCTGTCCTGGATAACTATACAAAGGTTTTAACCAAAACACAAAGTCTGGTGGTACCAGTGTTTAGCTACAGATGTATTTAAACATTCTCATTTGTGCTGTAGAATAAGCCTAGGAGGGCTTTTCAGTTTCAAAATATTCTTAATGTGCTTGTAGATTTGACTGTATACCACAATTCTGAAGTATTTAAGCATGTGAATAATTCTATTAATACTATAATTAATACTGTATAATGCTATATGACACTGTTACTATGTAGTATTATACAGTACTATAGTACTACTATATAATGCTGTATAATATTAGTATCTTTTCTTAGTCCTTGCTGCAGATTTCGTATTAGACCAGGTAAAAAAATTAACTGTTCAAAACTCTTAGAAACCAATGAGCTTCTATTTTATAGAGATACTTCAGAAGTTACTAATATCTCTAGGGGGAGAATAGGGCTTTTAAAAATAAATGCATGGTGAGGTATAGATCTAAAAATACAGAAGTCAGTCATTTCCTCAATGACAAATACAGTCACTGGTTTAAATATAAAGGTATTGAAAACAAAGGGACAGCAAAAGGCCTACCATCTCAAAAAATGTAGTCTTAAACTATGAAGCAACAGTTGGACAAGGTGAGGCATACTCAGAAGGTTTGGTAGTTTGTTGCCAGTCTTCCCTGCTTGCTTTACAAAGGTGGAAAATTTATGTTTTGTTTTGTTCAGAAGATAGCTGTTCACTTGCTGCTGGCTAATGACCTCTCAAAGTCTTTCTCCTCTTTCTTAACAGCATGTAATGTTTGGTACCTGAATTCAGTGGAGATGGAGTCCCTCACAGGCTACCAAGCGGTACAGAAAGCCTTGAGTCTTACACTGATGCAAGAGCCTTCTCCCATCTCCACTGTTGTACATTTCAAGGTGTCTGCGCAGGGAATCACATTGACAGATAATCAAAGAAAGTAAGCAAAAGAGGGATGGAAAAAGAATATCCAGCCTTGTCCCCAAGTGTTGGCTGCTGTTGATTTGATTTTCCTAGTTACATTTTGCAGTCTGTCTCAGAGGATAACAGGATTGTCTGAAATATGATGGTGACAGTGTCAGCTGTCTGCAGTACTGGTTAAGCTGTGGACATTAATTCCACATGGCAGCTTTTAACTCTGGAAGGTCACTTTACCATGGCATTTTTTTTAGTTGTTTTTTCCTATAAAAAGGAAAAGTAATTATTTTGCCAGCATTGGATATTCAACCTATTCAGTGAAATAATTTGTCTTCGTGGTATCTTTCACCAGTATCACTGAATAGAGTTGCTTTAAGCAGACACTGTGTATCTCCAGTATTTGAAATAGTGCTTTGAATAACCCATAAAATACTATGGTAAAAAGTTAATTTATATTTACTTTATATTGAATGCTGTTAAGGCTACCACAGTCTTTAGATTTGAAACTGACGATAGCAAAGGAGTGACAACAGGAATTCATTACAGAGTTAAAAAAAAAAAAGTGACAGACTTCTAAATTTTATCAGGTCTCCAAGCATTTACAGCAGATCAAGGACAAAACCTTAAACTGTGATGTTGAAGAATGCTTATATTCTGAAACTTAATATAATCAAATTATTCACAAGGTCCAAGAAGTTGCATTTCCCACTGACATACTATCTAAATGGCCAGTTTTTAGAAAAAAATACATTTCATAGTTCTAGTTCTTTTTTTTAGCTTGAGGGTCAATTTTCTGTTGATTTAAAAACTTGATGTTGCTTTTCTAAATATGGATTTATTTGGTTGGAGCAGATCAGGTAGTTTTCAAAGTCATTCAGAAATAACAAAAGGAATGTATTGTCATCATTAAATTTAGAGTAAATATAATTTATTTTCCAGATCTGTTTATTGCTTAAAATTTTAACCATCTTGACTATTCCTAAAGCTTGTTTTATTTCTTCCTATCTAGACTCTTTTTTCGGCGACATTATCCAGTCAACACTGTTATTTTCTGTGCTTTGGATCCACAGGACAGAAAGTAAGGAAGACAAGCAGTATTTCTAATACATTGTTTGTATTGTTGATATACAAAACAAAAGAAAAAAAATAACCCCACAAAAAAACTAACATAGGTTTAATTCTTATTTCTCCATTCTTTTTTTTTTTTTTTTACTGCTTTCTTAATGGACAAGATGGATGAAAGATGGCCTTTCTGCAAAGTAAGTGGACATCTGTCCAAGTCTCTTTGAACTGAATGTTTTAGGAATATCGTTATCAGTTTCTTAGTGTTCTAAAGTATCTTTGTCAGAGATGTAGAAGGGAAAGCAGCTGTTCAGAGATGAAAGTTTCTTTGCCCACTGTAATTAGACTTTAGTTGCTTCATCTGAACCTCTGAAAGTCAGGGCCTAGTTATGTGATGATGTGATGTCTGGAGCCAGAGCTTGCCTGGTTTATTTAGATTGCAGGTTTGTGATTTGACTAAAGTTTCAGAAATTAAAACAGAGCCATTTGCTTTGGTGGTTTTTTTGTCCCACTTCTTCAGCAACACTAACACAAGCTTAATTGTCTCACTTAGACTGATAGCTTTAAAACAAATAAATTCCACACACGGCACATGGATGAAAACACTCCTAGTAATATTAGTGTGTAGCATAAATTTATAATTACCAGTGGATTGCAAAGTGTTTTCTGTTGAAGGCAAACATCATTGTCTCTCTTTTACCAAAAGTAAAAATGTAAACAGAGTGCTCAGGCAGTGGTTTCTAGAAAGGAACAGAAATAGATGGCTTATATCCTATTTCTAGTACTCTGTCCACTGAGATGTGTGGACCTGAAAACCTCTCTTTGAATAAGATAAATATATCTGCAGGGTCATCAGGCATGTCTCTGAGCAGGGTGCAATATAGACAGAGTAGAAGGATGGGTCTGCTTCCCTGATACTGTCCATCCAGAGCCACTCCGTTCCTCCTGAGCTGTCTGGTTAATCTGGACCACTGTGTTTAGCAGTCACACGAAACCTTGTCTGTCAGAACAGATGAGTTTGACATGCTTTTGGTTTGTGCAGTATGTTTTTTGCTTTATGAAATGAGGCAATGCCTGTCTGTGTGTTCTCTGATATACAGTGATTGTTGCCCTTGCAGAGTATTTGGGTTCATTGCCAGGAAGCAAGGCAGTGCCACAGACAATGTATGCCACCTATTTGCAGAGCACGATCCAGAGCAACCTGCCAGTGCCATTGTGAACTTTGTATCAAAGGTTATGATTGGATCCCAGAAGAAAATATGATGCCTTTCCATCCTTGAGCTCCTCACTGACTTCACTGAAGCAAAGAACTGTGAGAGGGAGAAAGCCAAGTCAGCAGCAATGTCTGAACCTTGTCATTCCCAAGAAAGAAAGCAGAGGACAGTCTGTCTGCATTGTGTTTGCAAGAGTTCAGTCTTTTCTTTGTGGATGCCTCTGACCTAATAAAGCATTATTTGTTTTTATATCAAAGGACAAACAGAAGTTGTGTGCCACCCAAGCCCATGTAGCCTATACCTGAATGAAGCATAAATGAAAAACTTCTCTCCTTAAGGGTTTCTAATGTATTTTCACATGCTGTTTCTTAGGATTTATTGGAGCAGAAATACTCACTAGGCTGTGCAATTTTTTTTGGGTAGGAAATGTTTTGTATAAGACACCATAGTTGCATCAATGGTAGCTCTAGGCCTTGCAAACATGCTTTTAAAAAAATTACGATCTTAGGAAGACTCTTTGTGCTTCCCTTCATCTTCATGTGATCAGTGATGAGAACAGAATGGAGAAAGGGGAAGATGTATGTGAAGAGAAGATTTGTGCAAGTTGATTTCTGGTAAGAAAGGAGTGGCAGTGTTGAATATTCAAGGTGATTGCTCTGTCTTTAGTGTTAAGAAGGCTGGGCTCTTTTCATTTGAAAAATTTAAATGGGGGAGAGGTGGCAGAAGAAAAGATCGTGTGGAAATCTATTCTGTAATTGGAGTTTTTTATGGTTTGGTTTTTTTTTTATATACAGAGAACTAAGGAGGGAAGATTCTGTATTTTAATAATTATGGGATAAAAATGAGGGAAAAGCAAAGAAGATTTTATAATTTATGGGTTTTTACCATGCCAGACAATTTATGGTAGGCCTCAGATCTTGATATGTCATCTGCTTATTCTTAAATTAGACCATTGTAGTTATTTGCATCTTTAGCACTATTTTGCGTGTGTATAGCCTGTGCCTTGCTATAGACAATAGTCTTCTATATTGACTTTTGTCTTACAGTAACAAGATACTTGCCATTTTCTGCCTCTATAATGCTGTTTTGGTAGTAACATTTATTCCCCTACCTAATACATAATTATATTTGTGGATTCTTTTGGGCCCCTTTTTACTGGAGTTTTGGGGACTTTTTGTTTTGATTTTTTTCATCTGTAGGAACTATTTTTGGTTTATAATGTTTTTTTAATAATTTCTCAAGTCAGGAAATCCACGAAGGAATAGTATTTATTTTGTTACTCTGTCCCATTTCTTGAGAACATTTATGTCATGATTTCTACATTCATCACACTTATACACAGCTCTGTATTTTTCTAAACACATCAGTATTTTAAATGCATACCAAAGTGCTAGTTAGCTTTACAGAAAATTGATACAGTAGGTTACAGTGGAAACTTTTGACAAGGAGAGTAAGCTGCTGAGGTCTACTGTGTAATTCCCATTCACTCAAAAAAGAGCGGTACTAGAACCCCATATCAGAACTGATGAAAATAAGCTTCAGTGTGACAATGTTGAAAAGTTTTAATGCCTCTATTTTTTTGATGTGTAGTTGCCAATATTATATTAATAACCTGAGGAATAAAATGACATGATGAATTTGGTGTGCTGGTGCATGAGGCGTTGGATTAACTAGTAACTACGCACTTGAATGATTTAATCCTTTTATCTGCTTTTACTAAAGAATGGTTAAATGGAATGGTAAGCTCTGGTTGGTCTATATGGTAAGAAGGTTCCACCAATTTGAACTAAATTTCTCCCATGTAAATTATGATCTGTTTTTTATTAACAGCTCTCTTCATATTTCCTAAAATATTAGGACCACAGCAAGCTTGTTCAGTGACCATAGTCAAAGTGTAACCAAATTATTTTTGTAACTATGTATTTTGTATAAATAACTTTATACTTTGTAAAATGAAAGGGGTAGGGAGGAGAGGGAGAGAGAAGAAAGATTTGAAGTTTAGTGTATGTGGATCAGGAAGTGGTGTATGGCTGTTGGATGTGTATAGAAGGGTGAAGCAATCCAAAGCATAGTAGCTACTATTGAAGCAACAAAGGCAAATGCCTCTGATTTGTACCAGATACTTTTGTTCTGACACAGAAGTATATTACTTAAACAGTGTTTGTGTACCATCCAAAAAATAATGCAGTTCATACTTCCAGGAGCTTTGTTCCTTTTTGAAACATGTGCGGACCAGTTTCCTTGTAATTTCTTGATGCATCAGGATCCCAGTTGCCTCATCCAATCAGCCAGTTGGAGCCCAGCAGATTTCTTCAGCTGACATCTCAATTAAATTTAAATGTCAAATAGATTTAAATCTGATATGTTGTGAGCACTGAAGTGAGGAGGAATGTTTTACTCCATTTTTTCACTTAAGCAGGTGATACTTAAATTTTAGTGTGTCTTTGTTAGACACCAAGTGTTGGCCTTTGGGCTGGAAGTAGTGTCTTTTCCCATGTATTATCATTTCCATTCAGGGCCTTGTTTTTTATTCCTTGTGCTTTTTCAAGGCCTGCTGAATTCAAGAGCATAAGGAACTAAACACTGACACTCCTGGTAGTGTTGCCTGGGAGTTTAGCTCTACTTGGTAAGTGGGGAAAAAAGTTGTCCTATTTCTAAGGGAGGTTTTCTGTTATGCATTCCTTTGGATGTTATATTGCCACATGCTTTTACTTTTTAATGAATTAATAAATGCACAATGCAAAACAGTATGTACCAAACAGTATGTACCATTGTGTAGCGTATGTAGAAAGATACTCACAAAACTTACGTTCATGGCAAATAGAAGACTAAATAGTTCAATACAGCACTTTCAAGGTTTTTGGTAGATGTGTATATGCAGTTTCATAACTAATGGCAGCAAGATGATACATGTATTTAGCCAGATTTATTAACCTGCTTAGTTAAATGTACTACTATATCATACAGTGTTAAACTACAAAAATGCTAAAAGCCATGTTTTTAATTAAGTGGTTTCCATGTATCTGACAATATCATTAAAAATTCAATGTTTCCTTCTTGGAATTACCCACTAGTGAACATTTTTGCCTTTTTCTTGAAATTGTAAAGAATCATCAGAAAAAGAAGCATCAAAAGGTCTCCAGTATGTAAATGAATGTTCTATAAATTCTTTGTATAGTCATTTTCTCTGCTCTGCAGATATTGCCTCTATTCACAGGGTCACAGGGTATCACAGGTATCACAGGGTGTCAGGGGTTGGAAGGGACCATGGAGATCTTAGAGTCCAACCCCCCTGCCAGAGCAGGACCATATAATCTAGCACAGGTCACAAAGGAATGGATCCAGGCATGTCTTGAAAATCTCCAGAGAAGGAGACTCCACAGCCTCTTTGGGGAGCCCATTCCAGTGCTCTGTGACCCTTACAGTAAAGAAGTTCTTCCTCATGTTAAAGTGGTACCTCTTGTGCTCCAGCTTACATCTATTCCCCCTTGTCCTATTACAGGGCATGAGTGAGAATAGGCTGTCCCTTTCCTCTTGACACTCAGCCCTCATATATTTATAAACATTTATCAAAT
>JAAGNO010021708.1:20258-31680 GCA_033439905.1 Ceryle rudis
AAAAAAAAAAGAATTTTCAACTAAAACATTTGGAAAAAGAAAACTTGGCCCACGAGATGGGAAGAGTAATGCCTCCTCTACTTTTGCTGCTGACATGTAGCACAAGGGTTATAATAGCGCAAACTAAATCAGGCAGCACACACAAAGGAAATTGTGAGGGCAAATAGCTAAAGAAGTTCTCAAAAACATAAGTCAGAAACAGGAAGCTTGAAGACTTAACAAGTCTGGCAGACTTGCAAAGAGGGTAAAGGGGAGCTATTAGGGAATGTTAGAATCTTTCTGAATAACTGAGAAGGGGATTGCATTACATGTCAGTGAAAGGGATATCAAACCAGGACTACTGCCTTCCTTTTAAGGCATTCAGTGTCTTGCATAAAGTACAATGTTGGTACCAATTTTAATGTTTTAATATTTGCCGAATCACAGAGTGGTTGAGGTTGCAAGAGGCCTCTGAAGGTCTTCTGGTCCACCTTCCCTGTTCAAACAGGGCTATCTAGAGCCAATTGCCCAAGATGGTGTCCAGATGGCTTTTGAATATCTCCAGGGATGGAGACTCCACAATCTCCCTGGGCAAGCCAGTGCTCAGTCACCCTCACAGTAAAGAAGTGTTTCTTGATGTTCAGAGGGATCATTCTGTAAAGCCTCTGACGCAGTCTCCCACAACATCCTTCTCTCCAAATTGGAGACATATGGATTTGATGGGTGGACTTTTGGGTGGATAAGGAATTGGTTGGATGGTTGCATCCAGAGGGTAGTGGTCATTTGCTCTATATCCAGATGGAGATCGGTCACAAGTGGTGTCTCTTCAGGGGTCTGTACTGGGACCAGTGCTGTTTAATATCTTCATCAATAACAGAGGGATTGAGGGCACTCTCAGCAAGTTTGCAGATGACAACAAGCTGAGTGGTACAGTCGACACACGTGAGGTATGGGATGCCTTCCAGAGGGACCTGGACAAGCTTGAGAAGAGCACCCAGGTGAACTTCATGAGGCTTAACAAGGAAAAGAGCAAAGTCCTGCACCTGAGTTGGGGCAGTCCTCAGTATCAAATATGGGCTGTGGGATGATGGGAAGTGAGAGGGCTGGAACATTTCTACCATGAAGAAGAGCTGAGCATGTTGGGGTTGTTCAGCCTGCAGAAGACAAGACTCCAGGAAGACCTTACTGAAACCTTTCAGTACTTAAAGGTGACCTGTAAGAAAGAAAGGTACAATCTTGCTAGAAGGGCCGATTGTGATATGACAAGAAGTAATGGTCTTAAAGAGGGTTTTACTAAAACAGGTCTTACTAAAAGAGAATTTAATTTAGACTACATATAAGGAAGAACTTTTTTTTATGTAAGAGTGGTGAAAGACTGGGACAGGTTGTACAGAGAGGTTGTAGATGCCCCATCCCTGAAAACATCAAGGTCAGGTTGGACAGGGCTCCGAGTAACCTGATCTAGTAAAGATGTTCCCTGCTTACTGCAGGGGGGGTTGGATTAGATGACCTTTAAAGATCCTTTCAAACCCAAACGATGCCACACAGATTCTCATGGGTTTCAGTGTGTGCCTATTGCCTCTGGTCCTATCACAGGGCACCTGTAAAATAGCCTGGCTCCATACTCTGCACCTTCTTTTCAAATATTTATAGATATATTGAGATCCCCCTGAGCCTCCTCTTCTCCAGTCCAAACAGTCCCAGCTCTCTCAGCCTTCCCTTAATGGAGAGGTGCTCCTGTCCCTTAATCGTCTTCATGGCCCTTCACTGGACTTTGCAATATATCCATGTCTTTCTTGTATTGGGGAGCCCAGAACTGGACACAGTACTCCAGGTGCAGCCTCACCAGTTCTGAGCAGAGGGCAAGGATCATCTCCTTCAACCCACTGGCATTCCTTCATCTGTTGCAGACCAGGACACCATTAGCCTTCTTTGCCACAGGGTGGTTTTTGCTGACTCATGTTTAACTTGGTGTCTACCGGGACCCACAGGTCCTTTTCTGCAAAGATGATCATAGTGCTGGAGCACCTACCTTATGAGAACAGGCTGAGAGAGTTGGTGGTGTTTAGCCTAGAGAAGATTAAGAAGTATAGTGATAGGATGAGGGGTAATGGTTTCAAACTGAAGAGGGTAGTTTTCCCTTAGATAAAAAGAAGAAATTCTTTATGATAAGGGTGGTGAGAACAGATTGCCCAGAGAAGCTGTGGATGCTCTTTCCTTGGAAGTGTTCAAAGCCAGGTTGGATGGGGCTTTGAGTACATTGGTTTAGTGGGAGGTGTCCTTTCTCGCAGCAGGGACGTTGGAAGTAGGTGATCTTTAAGGTCCCTTTAAACCCAAGCCACTCACTATTCTATGATCTATGATGTTGTGCCCCAAAAAGATTTCTTAGGCAATTTTGGCAGTGCCATATTGAAACAGTTCAAGGTTGCAACCAACTGCTTGTGACGCACCCCAGTAATTTAAGCAGTCTTAAAGATGGATTCACCTCAAATTCCTGCATGACCTTTTAAAAAAACCTAAGCCTTTAAAATCATTAAAGTACATTTTCATAATTGTAACATCTTTTGTAAAGAGTTGTTTCAACAGTTCTTAAAAAGGCTGAATTAGCATTTTAGCTAACAATGACTTTTTTTTCTGGTATTGTGTGCATATTGTCCTCAAATACTTTTTTTTTTTAAATCAACAGCTATTCATGTTCCACCTAAATAAATCTGACATTTGGGCTTTCTCCTGTTGCCACCTGTATTATGTAAGTTGTGACTTCTTTTTATAAAGCAGATGACAGGTATCAACAAAAATACAGGAAAGCAAACAGATTAAATGGATAGGGAATCAAAATGTGGGATGGCATTGGTCCAGGAAATTTGCATGCTTGTGTTCACTGCAGTAGAATAATCTATCTGGAAGAAGTAAACAGAACTATATTGATTTGAAGTACTAGTTTCCAGCCTTTTCATTTGCAAGCTATTGTCAAACTCCCAGTGAAGTAGATCACAGCTGTTTATACCTAAGGCATGGAAGTGATGAGAGGAGGCCCTCAGACCTCATCAGCAAGCTTCCCAGCATATAAACTTCTCCCTGTATATGGAAATAGTTAAAATGCATTCATGTAGCTGACTTCTATAGCAAACACACAGACATATTCTCATGTATAAGCATGTTTTGCTTCAAGTGACAAAGAAGGACAACAATCTCTGAAAGTAACTGCTAGATGAAATCATTGTCCTTTTAGGAGCACTCCAGCAACTTTTCATCACTTTAGTCTTTTTCCATAGCAAATGCCAGGCATTTGAAATAGCACTTAGAACTCCTTGAAGGATTTTAATGAGGAATCTGGCTTAACATGTGTCAGTCTGTTTTCTCAGAAGGTGTTTACCTAAAAAATCCCCAAAGGTGGTATTGATCATGCAGTGACAAACCAACAGTATATGAACTGAGACTTAAGAATTTTTTTCCTGTCAAATATATATTTGATTTCTCATTGTCTAGTTAAATCAGAAAACATGCAGATTTGATGTTTGATCTTATTTGTTCTGGGTTATTTCTTGGAACCACCCATATCTATTCCTCAGAAGTGGAACAAACATGTTTTTGTATCACTGGAATTGTAATGCTTAGTCACATTTCACAATAACGCCTATGCCTCATTTTGTTAGAGTAACTCTTTGAAGAGCTCAGAATTTTGCTTGCTGTTACCTTCAATATATTTGTTATATTTGGGATACCTTTACATTCATTCCTGAACCTCAGTCCAGTTCACTGAGTGACATGCAGTGTGTGTGTACATTTTCTTGTGTGCCTAGTCACTCAAAGACTTTTTGAAAGGACTACATTCTCATAAAGGTTGTCTGAGTGTGTATGGACTTTTGGACTAAACCAGTTGCTGAGATGTAATAGGTAAGATTTTTAGCAAGCACTGGAGAGATAAAAATCCCATGTGAGTTTGAAATGGCTGGAATCACTGTAAAAGAAAATATAAAGTGTCCCACAAGACTTTAACAATTACATTTTTTCTAGGTGAGATGATTAATCATGTATAAAACTGTAGATTCCTGCATGGAAAAATCCAGTCTGAAGTTCATGTGTATAATAAACTAGACAGGCTAGGTGTTGTTGGCAAATGCCTTGAGTAGTGGGCCTGTAAACATCAATACTATGTTAAATTTATTAATTATTGTTCTGATTTCTGAGGTGGTAAAGTTGTAGGGGTGTACATTTGAAAAATAAGGACCTTAGCCTATCTTTATCCATTCCTCCTATGTTTAATGGCAGTAGCTGAGGCTGACTTTGGAGCTGTTTGTATTTCTGTACATGTTGGGTAGAGTCCAGAGGTGTTTAAGGATTATGGGATCTAACCAGTTTTTAAGCATTTATGGCTTTAACATTCTCCAATTTCACTCATATAGTCTGAGAGAATGTGTGTGTATATGTTACTTGGCTTAGGAATAGGAGAAACAATTTATAGAAACTCTTTCCAAAAAATCCAGCTTGCCCAACATTTCTGAAGACGTTTCCAGGGTATGTTGCAGAAAAATGGATTTAACATTTTTTCCCTTTCTGAGGACTGGCAGGATTCTCTAGGGTTGGATCTGTCTAAGAAAGGCTATGCTGCCATGGATGTTCGACAGGAACACATAGGCTCCCCCATGCAGGAGGACACTGAAATAAAGGCCGTTTCATGATAAAAAGCAAAAAGAGAAAGGACAGATGAGGGACTTGTGCTTCCAGCTGCATTCATATCAGACCAGAGGAAGGGGGAATTAGAAAAGTTGTAGCGCAGACCACTAATGATGCTGAATCATGTCCATAATCAACATGCCCTCCATATGCATCCCCTCTTTCATCTGAGGTCCAAACTTCTCCCAAGGCAAGGCTCTTCATTAATATTGGATGCCCTGGCTGAACACCCACCCCAGACAAAGGGTACAGAAAATTAGAATAGTCTGGGCACCACCAATTGTTCAAAGCTTTGTCTGAGGTAGACAAAAAAAATCAGGGAAGAGAATACTTACTTCTTCGTCTGCCCAAGGATTGCCCGAGTCCTGAGCATGGTGCTTTTAAACCAAGCTGCAAGCGTTAGCTGTGTGGTCTTATGGGGCTTTGTGCCCTTAACCCCCTGTAGAAACTCAGCCACTATCCACAAGGTCCTTTTGGCTGTGCTGAGAAACAGGCCTAGAGAGAGAGCTAGAAGTATGGTGTGCTGTGGAAAAACATGTAAACTGGAGCCTCAGAAAGAAGGCGGCTTCACAACTAGTTTTTTTTTTTTTTTTTTTTGAACATGGGCTGTGGTGAAAAGGGAGAATATATGGGGATCTAACCGAATTTATTTTTTTTTAATACCATGAACAGCGTTAGTTCTTATTTCTACTCTGGTAAAAGTATTGGTGGTTTAAGACTTGCACTTGCCTTACATTTAGGTTGACATAATAGCAGTTTTACAGGAAAAAATGAAAATACTTTTGAAAATACAGTGGAAGATCTGGCTATAATCAGGTTAAGGAAGCTATAAAAGAATTTCAGTGTTGATAAAAAAAATTGCTCATCTTGAGAGCTGCAAAATTACAAAGCCTCAAGAAACTAGAACAGTGTCCGAAAAGTTGATTTGTTTGGGGTGTTTTTTTGGCTTTAGATCTTCAGGACATCTGCAGGGTTAGAAACATACTTGTTTTTAAAACTGGTTACTCAGGTTCTCATGTGATTAGGCAGCTCCGGGACCTTTATGAGAACAGAAGGCAAAGTGCCATGAGACCTTTGATAACATTGTTTATAGGGCTGTTTACATGATACCTACACTATATATTGGAAACTGGCTTGTATTTCCACTTCACATCTCTGTAAACTCTGCCCTGGACCTTGGTATGCCTGAAGAGCATCTGGAGGAATGGGTCTAACTTTCAAGTTATCCCTGGGATTTCTGGTCATGTGAACAAGTCATTCTCTGTCTGCATGCTCTTGTGTCAAATATTTAAAAAAACAGTTAAAAAAACCTCAACACAAGAAGTGCTGATTTTTTTTAGCCTTATTGCCTTCTCCTGATCTGACCTATTGTCAATCGGTGGGGTGATGTAGCCAAAGAGCTGTAGTGATGCAGCTCACAGTAGCACAGCCCTATGGAGCAGATGATACCTGAGCAGCTCCCGTGGAGCTGTTATTCTGTAGTTCCACTTCTCAACAATTATTTGCAATAGATGCCAGAGCAGGGAAAGAAGCACCGGCAGCGGCAGGACATCAGGACGTGCAAGGAGAGATACACAAGGGGACAGGTAGAAACTTGCATGAACAGGAGGTTATTCCCTGTTCAAATGACCCTGGACCCTCTGATTGGACTAGACACCGAGGAGCAGAGCCTGCATCCAGCAGCATGGGAGATTTAAGCAAGCAAAACCAATCATCCCAGCTGACTGCAAAGGCAGGTATATGTATTTCCCAGCAGGCAAGTGGGCAGCAGCGCAGTAGTAGCCACCCCACAAAAAAGAGTGTCCTTGGTTTCACCTGAGCTTCTAGCACCTGGTAGAACCAATGCAGACACACAGACAGAGCTCCTGTTCAAGCATGTAACCACACAAGTTTCTGGCTGTGGGATGTATGAAGGGGTATTCCTATGGGTGGAAAATTATTTCAAGCAAGCCTGTAGAAGGTGTGACCAGATTGATGAACTTCTCTGCTTCGTGGCCAAGCTGCAGGAGGAGGTGGGAAGATGGAGAAGTATTTAACAGTCTGAGGGGGAGATTGATCAATGGAGCTATATTCTGCTATGATCTGTGCAAGCCAACTCAGCATGGCTACCATGGAAGCAGATCCTGGACTTGTTTGTGCCAGGAAGAAGGCAGTGTCACAAGGGATAAGGAGGGGTGGAAAGAGGTCACAAAGCAGTAAAAGAAACTCCTCAACAACTTCTAAGATACCCTTACAGAACAAATACGAGGCCATGTGTATAGTAGATGAAGTGCATAATAACAAAGAGGAGGAACCTGCACAAACAGTCTTGTCAAGGTCAGATGGCCAGCCCCTCATAAAAAAATCTGCATTATAACCAGCTCTGTGAAGAAGCAGTGATGAGTTATAGGCACTGGTGGTCACCTCCTGGGCAGAAGGAAAGCACCCATTTACAGACTGCAATCTCTTTTGAAGGTCATTTTCTGTCTCCCCGGGGCCAAATTAGGGATGTCACCACAAGACTGAAGAGCCTAGTACAACCCTCAGACTACTGTCTGTTCCTGCTATTTCAAATGGGTACTAGTGATGTTGCAACATCTGAGTTTTGATCAAAAGAGATTTCAGAACCTTGGGAAGAATGCTAGAAAATTTGGGAGCACAGGTAATGTCTTCATCAATCCTCCCAGAAACGGGGGAAGACTTTGGAAGAAAAAAGGTGAGCCCGGGATATCGAGACCTGTCTCCAGGACTGGTGCCTCCATCAAAATCACAGAATTGCTATGGTTGGAAAAGACCTTTAAGATCATCAAGTTCAGTTGTTATCTAACTCCAGCGTTGCCACTGCTACACCATATCCTTGAGCACCATATTTAGATAGCTTTTAAACCAATCCAGTGATGGCGATCCAGCCACTTCTCTGGGAAGTCTGTTCCAGTCTTCGATAACCCCTTCAGTATAGAAGTTTTTCTTAATGTCTAACCTAAACCTCAACCTCCCATGGTGCAACTTGATGCCATTTCCTCTCTCGCCCACCTCTCTTACAACCTTGTTTCAGGCAGTTGTAGAGACCAGTAAAATCTCCCCTCAGTATCCTTTTCTTCAGACTAAATAGCCCCAATTCCCCCAGTCGCCCCTCATAAAACCTATTCTCAAGACCCTTCACCAGCTTCACAGCCCTTTTCTGAACCCACACCGTAAGAAACGTCTTTCTTATACTGCAGCACCCAAGACTGAATACAGTACTCATGCTGGGGTTGCACCAGTGGCCATATTGCAGGCAGCAAGACAGCGGGACTGGCTCCAGCACCGACATGCTCTGTTGCGCCTGCTTTTTTCCTTTTGAACAGGGGTTTCCTCAATGCGGAGGGACACAGCGAAGAGCGGCAGAGTCTCCAACTCTCGCGGGCATGTTCATAAGAGCAACGCAGACGGGGGGCGTTGCTGGGAAGCTGAGGGAGATTTAAACGCGGTGAAACCGGCAGCGCCGCCATAGCGCAGGCAGCGAGACAGCTACAGCCGGCTCGGCAAAACACCGCCAGCAGCACGCGCATGGGGGATGGGCTGCAGAGTGCAGCAGCCTGACACAAAGATCGTCAGTCATCCGACAGTTCTGTATGCGAAGAAGGAAGAGAAATTGAATTAAACATGCAAACAAATAAAATAGAGTAAATAAATAAGAGAGAGAGAGAGTCATGGTCATAACACGGCTGAGAGCCACAATGAGGTGGAAGGATGTAGGAACTCAGACAGAGCTCCTGCACAGTCACACAGCTGTGCAGGTCTCTGGTTGTGGTGAGTGCCTGAGCCTGGCATTTGACCTAGATGAAGTCGGAAACAACACCTTTGTATGGTATGACCAAATAAATGACCTGCTCAGGCAGGTGGTAGAACTGAGAGAGGAGGTGGAAAAATTGAGAATATTCAGAGAATGTGAAACTGAGATAGATTGGTGGAGCCACACCTTAGGCCAAGGCAACAGGAAGAGGCCTTAGGAGTAGTGGAGGATCCCCTCTCCTCCTGTCATCAGCCAGAAAGAGCAGACATGGGTGACTGGGGGTGAGGGAGGCTTGGAGGCAGGTCCCAGCTCAGAGGGGAAAGAGAATCCTTCCCCACACCTCCCCTTCCTCCCCTATTGCTTTCACTTGATGGGTATGGACCCCTTGAATTTGAGGTGCCTTCCAATGAGGAAATCATGGAATCATTGGTCCGAGAGAAGGAGCAGTGTAAGTGGGAGCAGGTCTCTGTGCAGCGCAAAAACCAGAGCAGGCGTGTCCTCTCAAGAAGTGCTCTGCCTGCAGTGCCCCTGCAGAACAAACGGGGAGCTCTGCAAGAAGGAGAGGATCCCTTTCTCCCTTACACCAGGTAAAAGGAGAGGACCCAAGAGACACGGGGGAATGGAGACAGGTCCCTGCTCAGTGAGGCAGGCAAGTCACACCCCAGCTTCCCCCCCCTTCCCGGTTACCCTTGCACAGTAGGTGTGGGGCTCTGGAAGCTGAGGGACAAACAAACAGTGATAGGGGTGAAGGTCCATCAGGGGAGTCACATGAGGCAAGTCGGTAGAAGCAGGTTCCGGCTTGGAGTTGCAGGCATACCTCTTCCCTTCCTACACCCCCACCTCAAATACACTTGCAGAATAGGTATGAGACTCTGGAGGTAGAAGAGAATGAAGTTGGTGACAGGGATTCATCCAGTGAGTCACGCAGGGCCTGTTACTCACCCCCATACCTTAGGAATTCCTCAAACAGGAAGAAAAGAAGGGTGATTGTAGTGGGTGGCTCTGCTGTGTGAAACAGAGGGGCCCATTTGTAGACTGGACCCATCCCACAGGGAGGTCTGTTGCCTCCCTGGGGCTCGGGTTAGAGATGTAAAAAGAAAGCTCCCTGCTCTGGTGCAGTCCTCTGATTATTACCCCTTGCTGGTTATCCAGGTTGGTAATGACAAGGTTTCAGAGAGAAGTCCAGAGGCAGTTAAGAGGGACTTTAAGGCATTGGGGTGACTAGTTAAAGGCTCGGGTGCACAGGTGGCGTTCTCAGCAATCCCTCAAGTAGTAGGGAAAAACACAGAAAGAGGGTGGAAAACACACCTGATTAACCCGTGGCTTTGAGACTGGTGCCACCATTGGAACTTTGGGTTCTTTGATCACAGGAAGTTTATACGGCTCCTGGTCTGCTGGCGGCAGATGGAGTGCACTTGTCTCAAAGGGGGAAAAGGATCCTTGCACAGGAGTTGGTAGAGCTTGTTGAAAGGGCTTTAAACTAGGCTCAAAGGGGGAGGGGGATAAAACCAGGCTCACTAGAGATGAGCCTGGGGATGGCCTTCAGTCTGCTGTACTGCTTGAGGTGGATGGTGGTCATATGTGCAACAATGCACACGCAGGGCTCACTGGCAACTTGGTGGCCACAGAGGTGGCCGGGAATGGTTGGATGACAAGAATGAAAACTAAAAACTTAATTCCCGTTTTGAAATGCTTATATGCCATTGCATGGAGTATGGGGAATAAGCAGGAGGAGTTAGAGATATATGTTGGGATGCATGACTAGGATATAATTGCAATCATTGAGCTGTGGTGGGGACAGCTCCCATGACTGGAATGTTGTTATGGATGACTATGTACTATTCAGAAGAGATAGACCAACAAGGCGAGGCAGTGGTGTTGTTCTCTATGTGCGTGAGCAACTGAAGTGTATTAAGTTCTATCCAGAGGGGGAGGTAGAACAGGTTGAAAGTTTATGGGTAAGAATTAAGTGACATGGAAAGGGGAATGAAACTGTTCTAGGTGTCTACTACAGACCACCAAACCAAGAAAAAGATGACCAGGCTTCTACAGTCAACTGGAGGTAGCCTCTGGAACATTCTCCCTGGTAGTCATAGGTGACTTCAATCACCCTGATATTTGTTGGAAAGCCCACACAGCCAGGCATACTCAGTCCAGAAGGCTCTTGCAGTGTACAGATGATAAATTCCTGATGCAGGTAGTGGAGAAACCAACAAGGAGAGGTGCACTGCTGGACCTTGTATTAACTAATAAGGAAGGACTGGCTGGGGACATTAAGGTTTGGAACAGCCTTGGTGACAGTGATCATGACATGGTAGATTCTAGTATTATACAAGGTGGAAGTAGACCAGTAAGTAGGATTACAACCCTGGACTTCCGCAGGGCTAACTTTGAACTCTTCAAAGATCTACTTGCAGGAATCCCATGGGCTAAGACTCTGGAGGGTAAAGGAGCCCAGGACGGTTGGTTGATTTTAAATGCCACTTCCTTCAAGCCTAAGATAGGTGAGTTCCATTGAGTAAAAAATCAAGTAGACATTCTAGGAGACCTGCATGGATGAGATTTCAAGGAAGAAAGAAATGTACAGCTCATGGAAAAGGGATTTGTCACTTGGGAGAATTATAGAGAAGTTGTCAGAGCATGTAGGAAGGCAACAAGGAAGGCCAAAGACCTCTGAGAACTTAAACTGGCAAAGGAAGTAAAAGAGAATAAGAAGAGCTTCTTCAAATATATCAGTGCTAAGAGGAAGAATAGGGAAAGTGTGGGGCCACTGCTGAATGAGGCAGCAGCTCTGATAACTGAGGATGCAGAGAAGGCAGAGTTGCTAAACACCTTCTTTGCTTCAGTCTTTACTTCTAATACCAGCCCCTGTGAACTCCAGTCCCTGGATGAAGAGGAGAGAGCCTGGGGGAGAGGTGACTCTCCACTGGTCAGTGAAGACTGGGTTAAGGACCAGTTACATAAGTTGAATGTACCTAAGTCCATGGGCCCTGATGAGATGCACCCAAGAGT
>JAAGNO010021708.1:31780-82280 GCA_033439905.1 Ceryle rudis
CTCTTCTCTCTTCTCTTCTCTTCTCTTCTCTTCTCTTCTCTTCTCTTCTCTTCTCTTCTCTTCTCTTCTCTTCTTTTTCTTCTTCTTCTCTTCTTCTCTTCTTCTCTGCATCACATATGGTAAAGACTGATTGAGTTGGAATTGATGATCACTGTAGGTCCCTTCCAACCGAAATAGTCTGTTGTAGTCCCATATGTGCATGAAATATGGGACTTAAGAAAATGGAACATGATTACATTTTGCCATATCAGGATTAAATATTGCCTTATTGTTCCTCATATTTATAGCTTGAACTTGAAGCGTTTTGACAACCTCACAGTTCATATTTGTATACATTTTTGATGAAGAAGTAAAATTTTCTCCTCCACAACATTTTACATAATGATAAGAAAATGGTTTTTTTCCTTCACTTTGCCAGAAGAAGCATAAATGACCTTTTGATTCTCTTTGAATGATCTAAAAGATGAACTTCACTTCCATCTGCTGTCGAACCTGTAATATAGCGTGTAACTGGTTATTGTGTTGTATACTGCAAGAGTTACTGTAGTTTGAATGCAACAGCTATCATGTTCACTATCCAGTAAACTGGTTTTTTATCATGGTGTAACTCACCAACAAGAACTCAACCCTCCCCCCATGCCACTCCTCCCAAACACTAAGTTCTAGTGAAACAACCAATCTATCTTGTAAAGTATTTTGCTACCTATGTACTGTCAGAATGGACTGGATTCTGTTCATTATAGGTAATTGAGACAGATGCTGTTACACCACTGAAAACTCATGTTTCTTCATAGTGAAGCATCAGTACTGCTGAGGCGCTTGGAGTTTTCTGCAGAGCTGGCCATCATTTGTTGGTTGTGTTTTTTTAAGGCTTTGAGTCTTGGAATCAAGGTAGTGGCTTACTTTTCTTTCTTGTTCAAAAGAAAGGTTATAGCCTTCTTATTTTCAGTGAAGGGTCTGTCATTGTGAGCACCACATGATCTAGAAATAGCATATGCATAAATCATATCTAAATGTATTCTGTAATGAATTCTTTTTAGACTAATCAGTATTTGAATCTCAGTAACAATTTTTAAATAGTGGGCACACAGTGAAATTGGATATTACAAAAAAATATTTAGCAAAACCAATGTCTGTTGGTATGCCTTCTTTCCAAACTTAATTGTTACAGGCACTGAAAGGTCAGAACTTTCTCTGTTAAGATTACAGACTATATCAAAACCTGTATATCAACTATGAGGAGGTGTGTCATGCATAGCTATATATCTACATGTTTAAAACCAGAAAATATATTTTATTAGAACAATTATTGTGAGATTTTTTTTTAAGATCACACATTAACACTTTAAAAAAATTTGATTGCCTTCGGAATGTTAGCATCTAACATTTACATATCTCTAATTAGGAAGTCTGGAAGTACACTTACATGGGTAAAAATAAAACCAGAAAAGTTCTTCATAAAAACATGACTCCAGAGCTGGATTTTAAATTGAAATACCAACCATTATAGAACATATTTCATATTAAGATGCATGCATGGACTGGCAATGATGTGAAGCTTCTGATTCAGTGCTTTGATATACGGAGAGAGAATCATAGATAATAAGCAAATTGAATTGGTTTGCTGAATCTGTTCCTGTATTAGATAACACTGGAAAAATCATCTGACTTTTACAGTCAATAAGAATTGCCAGTAGCGAATGCACATCAGCTGGAATATGTTTAGAAATATGCAGATAATTAATCATACCAAATAGATAAATGTGGTACCATATACCTCTACTAATCTACCACAGATGTCTCTTATATTCTTGTCTGACTGTATGCAAACATATTTATGGGATGTCCATATGTTCTTTTGCATGCAGTTTTGGACAGTTTGGATAAATACAGTTAGTTACCTGAATCAGTCTGGGAGCTATGTGTGACATTGCATATTTCTGAGATTGTCTTGGGGCTGTTGGCTCTGTCTGTCCTTGGAGGTTTACTAGCTTGCATCCTAGCAGTCATGCTGTTCCCATTGCCATTCAGGCAAGGGCCCAGAAGCACTTGAGCTGGCACCAGAGGGGATAAAAGAGAGCTGGACATGTCCCCCGTAACAGCAGGAATAATGAAAGTAGTAAACCAAGTAACAGTGAGTGTGGGGCATGTTGCATGCTGGGTAGCTGCAGAGCCGGTAGCACTCCAGTATTTGTTTGAAGAAAAAGCTTGTCCAGGGAGACCGGCCATTTTATGAATGGTTATCATTTATTTGTGCTATGGTATTGTTCGACATCAAGGTCATTGTTCATGAGAGCCATGTATTACTGTGAACTCAGCCATTGTGAAGGACAAACAGTGCAACCAGGAGCCACTGTAGAGAACGTGAGAGGACCTATGCCTTCCCTGTCTTCCCATACCCACCAGGTCAACATTCCATCCCTCGTGGGGAGGCAGTAAATATAGTGGGTCCTGCCATTGCCTGGCAGGCGGAAGGCAACAGGTGTTGCCAAGTTGTGTTCAGCAAACAGATCTTGGAAATGCAGGCACACAGTGCAGCAGTCCCAAGTTTTCTGGCAGCAGTGGCTGACTGTTGGCTGTCGCACACAGCTGTAGAACATACTCTTATCACCACAAGAGATAGGGAAGTATTCTGGAAGAAGGGAGCTGCAAATGTGCAGGCCTAGATAGCTGAGTGAAGTAGGGAGAGTGAAAAATATGACATCTGCAAGAGGCGAGGGATACCCTTAAAGTTTGTTTGCTGTTTATCACGTTGTTTGTTTTGTGAAGAGAGAGGTGGCCTGTTTTACTCCAGCACAAAATTTGCCTATCAAAATCAGAAACAGATGGGCTGTTGGGATAGACTGCCTACATAAGGCTAGAAATTAGAGGACTAAGAGGTTGCTAGTAAGTACCCAATATTCTGCAAGAAAAATAAAGGGAACAAATGAAGAAATTAGTTGTTTAGCTTGTTTGTTTGTTTGTTTGTTCCTAAGGAGCCTGCATTAGCTTGTTATGACATTCAGGTTGCTCTGTGAATTGGGGAGAAGGTTGCTTTTAAATTATATACAGTTTGGAAAAATGGGGGGGTTCTGTGATCAAGAGTCTCACAAGACTGTATGATTCCTGTTTGTGTCTGGAGATTGCTTGTAGCGTAATGTGAACCCCAACACTAGGGCTGTAACATTGCTGAGGCAGTGGATGAGATGGTTATGCTGCATAGACACAAGCCTATTTTTTTTTTCTTTCTTTCCTTTTTTTTTTCTATCTTGAAAGGGAATAAGCTGGAACAACCTTTCTCAGGGACATGGTAGAGAGTTTTAAGATGAATTGGACAGGGCGTTAGATAATGGTATCTAGTCTCTCTTTCCCACAAAAGGTTGGACCAGATAGTCTTTCAAGTTCTTTTCCTACCAGGGCTTTTCTATAATTACATGTTCTAAAACTGTAAAGCCTACTTGCACCTTCCTTGGAGTCTTCTCCACTGGTGGGTTAAACTGGCCTAGGCAAAGGTGTGAGCTTACATGCTGTAGTAGCTTTGAAATAATCTCCTCTGTGATGCTGTTATTGTGGAGCAAGAAAGCCGACACATGTATATAAACCAGGAAATAGATTGCTTTTATTTGCTGTAACCAAATCTGCTTATATCTACTTGTTTGATTGTCTGCTATTTGAAGCCACACTACAGTGTTTTTAGTTGCTATTCTTGGTATCATGTCTTGCCTATTTAAAGTAGGAGCTCCCTGCATGAGGGATGCACATGACCTTATAGATAGTGTTTGTGCAGTAAAGTATAGAGATAATTTTTGTTTGCTTAACTGATGACTTGCTTGAAGGAATCATGGAAGGGCATCTGACCACCTTAAATACATATGCATATGCATTAACATATATCTTATTTATATGTACACGTGTACATATCTTTTATATACATTTAATGATGCCAAAGAGAATCCATTTTAATATATTACTTTGCTGCCATAACAGCAATCTTGTATGTACATAATATATATGTGTATATATATATGTATATGTATGTCTGTACATTTACCTGTAAAGCTTACTTAGTCTGTGCATATGGTGCTTATTTCTTCTGTGGGTGTGCATTCCAATGTCTCATTCAAAACTACACTTAGACTTTCATGCTGCAATTAGCAGCTGATTGTACTTTAGATACATCAATGGCATGCTCATCAGTGCCTAGCAATGTGACACCAACAATACAGATATTGTATGACAGCCCTAAGTTATCCAGAGGAATGGAAAATTTTTGTTACAACATGGACAGCTTTATGGTAGAAAAGGGGTGCAAACAGAGAGGAGTTACTGTTTTGAGGACATGTGCAATAGACCTAAACCTTTTTTTTATAAAGAAGAGGCCTTAGAGGGCATTTATTTTCTTACATTCTCACAGACAAGAACAGAGCAGGCAACCGATAGTCCAGCTCAGTTTCTCAATTTTTACAGTTACTTCTTCCTTTTCATTAGAATTTATCCTATCTGAGAAGAACTTGTGCTCTTACAGAAATGATACAGTGTACTAACTGGAACTTGAGTTTCAGAAGCCGTGCTGTTTTAATGCAAGCAAAATGGAGATTTGAGAGTTAAGTGCTAAGTGATAGTCTGTAGAGAGTCTGGGTGGTGGCAAGAATGGCCAGATGGCTCAGGAGAATATAAAGACAATGGGTACTGTTACTTCCCACTGGTTTCTTGCTGACTGATGTGATGATTTCTAAATGTGGTGAAAAGATGGCAGCATTTAATTAGATTTGTGAGGAGAGTAGAATTCGTTTGGCCTAACTTGTACATTGAGTTTGGTTTTCCTTATGAAATCAAAATGCTAACCAAAGACCTCCAGAATCAAAGTTGCCATTCATGTACTAATTGTATTGTATTTTTTATATATACATATATGTACACTGTATTATATTTTTGTATATGGAGGGAAGTGAAAGCCTGGAAAACTTAAGGAGGCTGGCCATGCAAAGTGCTGACAGGCAAAACCAAACCTTAACTTCAGAGCTTTTG
This sequence comes from Ceryle rudis, assembly GCA_033439905.1. Classification (NCBI taxonomy): domain Eukaryota; kingdom Metazoa; phylum Chordata; class Aves; order Coraciiformes; family Cerylidae; genus Ceryle; species Ceryle rudis. The sequence goes on from JAAGNO010021708.1 coordinate 36,788, forward strand.
ACAGTCCCAATGGCCATCAAGTTACTCCTGTGTCCAAGTTTATTGCAGCTCATTTCTCAGGAGCATCTGCCTTTATTATTGCTGAGAGAATGCATTAGGAAGAGGATGTTTGGAGTAGAAATTGCCTGCTTTCTTGAGATGTTATTTTGCATTTAATTTGCTATTTGTGCTTGGCTGTACTTGTAATTGTACTTAGGTGTTTTAAAGCCATTGATCATTGATCATTGTTTAGGGGCATTCTCTTAGACTTGAAGAAAGACTCAGCAGTGGGACCAGACTGGTTGACTGGGGGTACCTTAGCACCATCACACTTTCATATCCGTTTCCAGCAGTGGCAGTGCCACCTGGTGATCCTGACACAATTAAAAACAACAACAACAAAGTTGTAAAAAATCAGTTGCCAGGACTGCAGTATGCTTTCCAAAGTATTGCCCAGGTTCCTCAAGAATTTTTGCTGATAGCTAAAAATTTCTGCCCAGCAGATGGCACAATTGTATAGTGCCTGAGACCTACTTGGGAATGTAAAACTGTATTCTTTTAAATTGGACTTTTCTAGGTGCTTTTCAGCTAGTTAAGATTACACAGAGTAATTGCACAGTGATATGTACTCTTCTTGATCTGCAGAAAACTGTGTCTGTCAGTACGCTTGGAAGAGATGGACCTTTTGAACAGTATAAGTCTTTAAGATTTCTTATAATCTGAAGTTGAAGCCATTGTGTTTAAACTGAATAGTGCCACTTGGTTTCTAAAATGCAGGAAATAACAGAGGTGTTTTTGGTGGACATGAACAATGAAGAGTGTCTTAATGGGATCTAGAAACCTACTGCAGAGGACCATGAGCTCTTGGTGACTTTCTCCTCATGCCCCCACCACGGCCCTCTACTAGCTTACTGCACTTGCTTCCAGCTGCTTATGATCAAGCCTAGAAATTGTGAGTGAGGCAGGATAGCACTCTTTCCTGCTGCATCACTAGTCTCTACCCTAGTCTGCATCTGATGCTTTGCCAGCACACCCTGACATACAGATAGATGTTTATTTCCTTAAAGATGTTAGTAGAGATTAGTATAGTTCATTTCAGAATGGATTTTATAGTTATTTAATAAATAACACCTTGTAAGTGCATTTCTAGAAGAATTCATACACAATATCATCCTGAAATACCTCACAGTGTTTGTAGGAAAATTGTATTCTGTTGTGCACTGAGAGGCAAGTTATGAACTTGCATACTCCATGTGTAGTTAAAATTGAAAAAACCATAATGTTTTTCAACACTTTTCTAAGGATTTAAACTAAAGGGTCCCAAGGCTTAGATGAAATGAAGTCAAAGCTGCTGTTAATCAGTGTTCCCTAGACAAATAGTTTTGCTTTGTCCCTTAAAGATTTTGTGAAATTGTTTGTGGTTTGCATTTTTGTTTGTTTGTTTGTATGTTTGTGGGTTTTTATTTATTTGTTTTGAGGGGGGGCTTTTTTGTTGTGTATTTGTTTGGTTGGTTTTATCTGCCATGTTTTATGTTTTATATACACTTCAAACTGGAAACTGAATATGACTGCATACAGCTTCTTTCTTTTATCATTTACCACTTCTAGTGAGTTTACAATGCTAGCATCTCATTACGGCAATTATAGAAATCCGTGGGAAATTTGAAAAGCTCATTTACTCAAGGCTTTTTAGGTTGGATTGCTCCTTGCTAATGTTTGTATTTGCTATCTACATGTGTCAGAGTAAATATTTTGATATCCCAACCTACTTTGTAATAAGTATGGAGTAAAAAAAAAACCTAGAAAAATAGACAATTTTCTTCCCCACATCTGCCAGGTATAGCAAACCTGTGGAAAGTAGAGAAATGCTCTATGAAGAATCAAACATCTGCCTTACTTTTATTGCTTTTCTCAAAAGAAACAGAGAAAGAGTAACGCAACAGTGAGGTCTCAACACTGTGATTACTGTCACCGACTCCTCTCATCTGAGGAAATGGACTAAGAGTGTAGATGTAGATGCAGAAGTGGAGCTTCTCCAGCTTTATCACATATGAACAACTCTAGCACAGCAATGTAGCCTGAGTAACATCCCTACAGTTTTTATGGCTGGCTCATGGAAGACGTCTGTAGAATCTGTGATTAAATTTAAAGAGAAAAACAGTGCAGTTACTGAATAATGTTACTTACTCAACTTTCCAAAAGAGAGTGCTTATGCAGACACTGCAAGTGCATGACTGAGAACAGAAGATGATCAGTTTGATAATCAGAATAATCAATGTCACTTAAATCCCACACTTTTGAGTTGTTTCAGAATTAATTCTGAACAAATTTTGTTGCAAGTTTTATTTAAAAATATTAACTCTATCAGAAACGGAAACAACTTTATTACTTGGCTGTATTTGCTCCTGTCATTGCTGACAACTGTGGAAGCCAATTCATTACTCTCTGAAACTTGAAAAGGCCAAATCTTTTGAAAAACTCTTATGAAAAACTACCAAACATCCTGCATGCAGGGGAGTAGTTAGAAGTATTTCATTTTACCTGTACTCATACACTGCAGACCAGAGTGTGTTAGATAGTTGGGGGTTCCTGTTCACCAAAACAGCAAAACTATAAAAGGGAGTTGCACTGGGAGAGAATTTACTCTGCTTGATGAAAATATAGCTGCACAGTGCACATCAAAAAGCTATCCTTGGCTGCAGCTGTCCAATAGTGCCTCATAAGCTGTATTCATTTTTATACATTTACACTGCCATACACATGTTTTATGTTAAAATAACTTAGCTTCTATTAATTTTTGTAATTGGCCCTTACAGATCCACTTCTAGATTGGCTCAGCTTTTCTCCTTTCTATTAAATCCATGGAAATGTCTTTAGAGGATATTTTCCTAATCTGGCCCTGGATTTGGGCTTTGTTTTCTTTGTACTGTACTGAGCTCCCAGATGAAGGAAAATTGCTGAGGAGAATTGCTGTTGTTTTCTTGATGAGCTACTTGTTTGCCAGGAAGCTCCATGAAGCTGGATTGCTTTTTCCTATAGTTAACTCACTCAGCTGTTCATAGAAGCTGAACCTTGACATTATATCATCAGCTACAAAGAGTTAGATGTAGTATTTTGTGTAACTTTTAGAGTAGTTTAATAAATAATGAAGACTGGACAGGTTAAAACATTACTACTAGAATTTTTTATGCCAATAAAAAGACCACACATGGCTGGAAGCCATAGCCAAGTAATCCGAGTGTTTAGATGATATATTACAGCTGGTGTTCCTACCAAGAAATTTTGACTGACTTGGATTTTTTCTAAAATGGAGGTCAGTAGAGTTTAAAAAACAGTTAGTGTGGTCCTCCAGCCTGCAGCAATGCTGCTGGTTGATACAGTTCTTCTGACTGGGTGCAACTTTTTTCTTGAAATACTTTGCTCGTTTGGGAGGCTCAGACCCTTTGCCAGGCGTTAATTTTCTCCACCCATCCTCGCTTGCACTATGTATGTATGGTTCAGCCTTACAGACCAGTAAAGGATATTTACCTACCAGTGGCCAACTCTAGTAATGTATGTGGGCTTTTTTATATTTCCACTAGGGTCAAATGCACAATTCTAATGCTTGTTTTAGATAGTGAAACTAAAGATCTACATGGGCCCATCCCTAAGTACCTTGGTTTTTCTTCTAGAAGCAGCACAAAAACAAGTGTTTCTTGCTTATGCAGGTACATGGAGTGTGTTTCTTGTGCCAGCAAAAGCAGTGATATGTGTCTTGTCCAAGGTTTTTGCATAGAAAAAGTCTCGCCATATGACACTGTGAAAAACAGTCAAATTTATTATAGGACTGTGTAGGGATAAACACAAGAGGGTTACATTGTGCATAGTGCTGTCCCTGATTAGTGAGACTGTACTCATATTCAGCCTATAAACTCACTACAACTTGAATGAAATGCAGGAGGCATTTTGCCCCTTTCTCTGTATAGTACAGGAAAAGACAGCCACACATGCACTCTCTCACATAACTATGCATCCCAAGGGCAATGCACCAAAGATGAGTGGGTATGGAAGTATGTGATATGGAAAGAAGAAGAGGAAGGATAAGAACATACTGAGAAACAGGTACAAATATGGAGTGTTATTTAAGTATAAAATACTTTTTTTCAGTGGTAGCTAGGGACTTACTTGAGCCTGTATCCATATATCTTGGTTTCTAAGTATCTTTATGAATTTGTCTTGAAGATTCATTTCCTTTTCTGTATGTCTCTTACCCACATCTACTCTAAAATAATTGGATCAATGCTGTTGCTAACTGATGGTACCTTTTAATAGTGTGTAACTGTTGATCTTGATCCTTGTTGTATACTCCTGCTTCTGGGAAGAACAGCTTGAAAAAATAGGTTGCAGTCTACTTAGCAGCCATAACCCTTGACCTGTGTATACAGAGGGGAACCCTGAGGGGAGGGCTGAGACAGGCTCTAGCTGTCCTAGGAGCTCAGCAGTTTTAAACAAACTTCCTGATACTTCTCAAAGTCAAGACCACAACAACAAAGTAATCTTTTTCATGAGGTGACATTAGGATAAGTTTTACCATATTCCTTGTATGAGCATTTGAATGCAAATATTTTGTGGTTGTGTTGTAAATAAATTAAAATATTTAGCACATGATGGTGACAGTAGATGTACTGGAAATGGAAATAACCTATTTTCCATCTGATTGTTTAAAACCAAGTCTTAAATTCAGAATTATCACTCCCAGACACTGTTAATGTGTTTAAAGCTTGGGTTTTTTTTTTGTTTCTAAAGCTAGCTTGAGAGAAACAAGTGTTGTGCATTTCTTGTCCTAATCTGGCTAGTCAGTGCATACTACAGTGTACAGTACAATTTTATTTTGTTTTATCCCTGGAGTTCAGTTACTCCTTATCTTCCCATTTGGTTTATAAAAAAGCTATGGTCATTTTAATGCATTTTTCCCCAATGTGTTGAATTTCCTTTTTTTGAAAAAGAAACCTCTATCAATACTGTTGATCTGGCCTACTGTCCAAAGTACAGGAGTTCATTATGAAATTGTAGCTCTAGAGCTAATAAAAATAAACAATTAATTTTCTTTTTAAAAAGGGGAGAGATAGACATGACATACAGCAAATACCAGTATATATATATGTGAGTATGAGTGAGTGGAAGAAAACTTTTTTTTTGTTCACAAAAATAGATCCAAAGAATGCAAGTATTTGAATTCATGAAGTTTAATATTCAACAAAATATGGTAGGTATGAAATGGCACATTTCACTATTTAGCTGCTGTTATATGGAGGATGGAGAACAGCAAGGAAGTGGGGCAGAAGTGGGCTGAGTAGACAAGTTTTTCAGGTGGTGCAAATAATTGAGTTGGAACTTCAGAACTAGACACAAAAATGTGTAAAATGCTGAAAAATCCATGACAGCTGTTAAAAGGTATATATAACTATTCTTCAGCCTAAGTCCCTTGTGTCTGAGGATGGATACTGTCACTGATACCGCTGTCAGGTACTGTCAGTGAGTCAAACAGAAACATTCTTTACAACAAAAACATTAGAATGAGTGTAAGTATTTAATGTTTCTGAAGAACAGGGTTTTGAGATTGATGGAAGGCCATAGGGGTCCTCTGGAGAACTTTGAACTCTCTTCGGATGTTTTGGCCGTTTTCTGTATTTATGCTTTGTATAATTCAGATGTGTATTTGGCAGAACAGATTTTAGATGTTGTTTCTAGTTAAGGTTCATCAGCTGGCTGATATTAACACAGTCAAAATTGAAAATTATATATAAATATTTGTGTGTCTTGCACATACTTACAAACAATAAAAGCAAGGAGTACTTTGATATGTAAACTGATAGGGCTGAAACTGCTCCAATGATACAAAAATTTTAAAATGCATCTTTTAATGTTATTTCAATGAGACCATAATATTGCTTAGTTGCCTTTCACCCCTCTGCTGTTACTGTAAAGTTAGGTTTATAAATATCTTTGTGGATGTGGCCTCTGGTGCCAATGAATTTTAGCTGTGGATCAAGAACCTGTTATCCAGGCTTTGCATTCTCCAAAACAATTGTCCAACAGTATATGAGAGCAAGTATAAAGGAATTGAGAGGGCAAAGCAGTAAAACAACGGAGCAAGACTGTAGACAGTGTAATAGGATGTGAGATCTAGACACCTGGTTCACAATTTATGTTGAAGGATATCTATACACTATTTTTTTGAGATATAACAGAAAAGGAAATGTTTAAGATCACCTTTCTGTGTTAATATGCAGCAACTTTGCGCAGAACAAACATGATGGTACAGCATAAGCTATAAAGGTTTCATTGGCCTCTCCAAGCAGAAAATTAATACCCTATAATGGAATGAGAGATGGTGATGGTGATGCTTTGATATAGCAGAGAAGGAGAAAAAGTAAGAGTTGGCCAGGGAAGAACTGTGAACTAGGAAAGTCAATGTCTAAATGAATTTAAGCTGTGTAAACTTGTGTTTGTCAAGGCTAGAGAAGAGACTGTTAACAATGGAGTGGTGCAAGATGAGAGATTTCACCAGCTTTATGGCTAAAGAGTTTCTTGGAGGTTGTCACAGAGACATCCACAAAATAGACAGCAGAAGCTACTGAAATATGGGGGGTTATCACAACTAAAGTTGCCCAGCATTCCTTCAGACAATACACAATTTCACATGCTTCTTGGGAGTATAACTATTACAACTAATTTTTAAATTTTAAGGCAAGATGAACCAAAACGGCATACTCTCATTCATAAATGGGAAACCTTCCACACAAGAGCACCCAGAGGTATCACTCATCTGAGAGGGGGCTGAAGCTCACTCAGTTCATGGAAGTATCCTTAGACAGCATATCCAAGGGAAGGGTCTGACTGCCAGGCACAATGGTCTGTGAAGAACCAACTCAACTGGTTCTTAGGAGGGGCCCTATTTATGCCATAGTCAAGGGTGCACTATCATCATTCTATTGGTTGAGGGGGCAAACCTAGACAAAACAGGCTAAATATCTAGACCCTGAGGTGACAGTTAATCACTGTGAGATGCAGTTTAATGGCTGAGGCACCAAACTGCTCTGGCACATCTTGGTTTTGCCCTGTTTTTGTCTGTCAGGGAGGCTGCACCTGCCACAGAGATACTGTAAGTATAATATTTTTTACTGTCTATTAGTAGGGTGACAGTGTACTTCTGTAGGAACCTCTATCATACAGTATGCTTAAAAATCACCTAGAAAAGCAGATGAGTAGTAAGATGATAATTATTTGCTTATGCCAGAAGGATATTATGGATATCTTCCTTTTCATAGAATCATAGAATGATTTGGTTTGGCAGGAACCTTAAAGGTCATCTAGTTCCAACCCCCTGACATGGGCAGGGACACTTCCCACTAGACCAGGCTGCTCAAAACCCTATCCAATCTGGTCTTGAACACTTCCGGGGGGGAGCATCCACAGCCTCTCTGAGCAACCTGTTCCAGTGTTTCACCACTCTAACAGTAAGCAACTTCTTCCTAATGTCTACTCTAAATCTACCCTCTTCCAATTTCAAGCCATTACCCCCTGTCCTATCACTACAACTCCCTCACCAGCTTTCTTGTAGGCCCCCTTCAGATAGTGGAAGTCTGCAATAATGTTTCTCCAGAGCCTTGTCTTCTCCAGACTGAACAATCCCAACTCTCTCAGCCTGTCCTTGTAGGAGAGGTGTTCCAGCCCTCTGATAATCTTTGTGGCCCTCCCCTGGACCCACTCCAACTCCATGTCCTTCTTGTTTTGGGGGGCTCCATAGCTGAAAGCTGTACTCTAGGTGGGGTTTCATGAGAACGAAGTAGAGATGGAGAATCACCTCCCTTGACCTGCTGGACACACTTCTTTTATGAGGAATCTTCATTAGGAATCTTTCATTCTGAAAAAGATGTGAGGGAGGACATGATGTGTAAAAAAATAACTGGTAGCTTGGAAAATGAATGATTCTGTTGGATGAGGCTGTAATGGAGAATTAGGGCATAACAGGAAGCTGGAGCGTGGCAGGTTAAAGGCAAACAGAAGGTGGTAATTCTTCAGGCAATATGCAATTAAGCTGTAGAAATTGTTGCATTTACAGTGTCCTGTGGCTAAAGGTTATGTGGGTTGCAAGATTATTATATGCCACAGAAATCCACTGAGGGCTACTAAATGCACAGGAAATATGTCTAGCTTCTAAAGTTACAAATGGCTGAATTGGTCAGAGGAGAGGTTAAAATATTAATACTCTTCACCATACAGACACAAAATAATTTACATCATGTCAGAGATGGTGTGATCATCTCATCTTTTGTATGAGGTCAGAGACAGTCATTAGGCAGAAGTATCAAACATTAACTGTTAAGTGATGCTGTAAGCACTACAGTTATTTATAGTATATTAAAAAACCCCACCCTTTTCTGTGGATATCTAAAAAGATTATATTAAAGATGACTAAATGCAAGCATTAGACACTCACATCGAAGAGATGGGTACTGCAGCTGATTAGATCGAGCAGAAAAAAACCTAGTTACTTACACCTTGAATCTTCTTTAATTTCTTCTAGGACATGCCAAGATTTCTCAGTGAAAACTGTATAATTTACTTTGTGACAGGTGTTTTCCTTTAATTTACACAGACACTTCCCCCCACCCCCCAGAATTCCATACATGCAGTATTTTATATGAAAAGTAACCCCCCATTTTTTATTTTTTAAATAGTTTATGGGAAGGGAAAATCAGTTTTACTGTAGATGACTTTCTAATGCTGACTATGAATTTGCTAGAAGAGTTTCCCAGTTTTCTTGTGAATGTAGCCTATGTTTCACATCGCTTTTTGTGTGGTGAAGAAACTTTGACATTAGAAGGCAACACATCCTACTGAGTATTGAGAAGTTTTTAATGACCCTTACAATATTTAGAAGTAAGTTACCTGCCATTTTGCCAGCTCATGTTCATAATTCTGTGCTGTTAAAGTCAGGTAATTAATTAACTTTGCACTAGAACTATCTGTCTCATATCTTAAGTTGAACTACATGACATCCTGAGGTCCTTTCCAGATTTATCCACTGATTCTTGATCACTTATCATGACTTTACACAAACATTGCTGGAATTATCCTTACAGTACCCCACTAAATTAGAATAACATTATCTCTTTTTAACAGAGCAGTAGCTGAGGCATGAAGCAGATTCAGTTCTGTCATAGGTGGGATTGAGAATTGAATTTCTTTGTTGTCTACACTGGAAAGTTACTTCAGCAAATCAGAGTGTAAATTAACAGCATGTTAGCTATTCCCTTGAAGCTGCTTCTGCTCATGATTTCCCACACACCCCATCTTCCACTACAGTTTGTTGCCCCAAAGTCACAGACCTCCAAACCCTTCACAGCCTAGCTCATGAATAGAGGGAGCCCAGCATATCAGTTTAATCTCTCAGCTGCTGGCTGGATTTAATGCTCTATGCTGAGGTTTTTCTGTTTTCAAGGTTTGACAACAGGCAGGGGTCTTACAGGGACCTGCCTTCAGCGAGATTTAGTTAGCTCATTTAAATTCACTGACAAATGTGTGTCAAAGGCCTGTGAATATCTACCTATGGTACTACAGTTGATCCCTCAATTAATTCCCACAGTTACTTTGTAGTGTTTCAGTGTAAACAAACCTCTTTCCTTTCCACTGTATGTGCAGCTACCCTCTAGACTACCCCTCCTGTTACTTGCTTGTGGCTGCTACCTATGTAGAAGCCAATGTGGATTGGAAATATCTCAAGTCTTTTATTATCATATAAATAATCTCAAACTGGAGATACATTTTTGAGGGACCAACTTCTTCATTTTGCTAAAAGTCTAGTTCAGTACACAGAAAAGATTTTTCCAGGACATCACAGATTGGGAAAAGAACAAAAACTAGCACTGTCTACTTTTCAAAAAATTAGAAAGTTAACTACACTAAAAAAACAAATTTACTGTTTTCCTAAACATATTTTTCCATGGCACATATTTTTGCTAGCTGAACCATTCCACTCCCACTTTTTGTCAATCAGCATTCTGAAGCACTTAGGAGAGCAGCAGTGTTTTTTCACAGAGAATTCCCTGGCAAGTTACCATTATAAAAATATTTTGAGAACAACAAAGAATATTTTAAATTAACTCAAGCAGGCAACCCCTTCCCCACAAGACCCGCTACCTTTCTTACTACCAGCTTCCATGATAGCATCAGAATCTGAGATGAAAAGAAACAGCTAATCAAAACAATGGTAGTAGGTGAGAGACATTGGAGATTTTCAGTCCAGGCAAAACTATAAAGAGTTCTCTGATCTGAGCAACTGGCTATCATGTTATTCCAATGACAGCCTTTATGTGGAGTTTGATTACAGGGAAAAGGCAATTTGGATATGAGGGATTTTTCCTCCTGTTATTAGAAAGCTTTCTCATAGTTCACTTGCTTCCTTTCAAATTTATCCCTACAGTGTAGGGGCAAGCTCTGTTTCAAAGAGGAAAGTGACAATTTCTATTCCTCAAGACATGGTTTACAATTGATTTCATTTATGGGGATATTCTGAAAAAAAAAAAGAAATCTTCAGGTATTTGTCAGTGTTAGGTACTCCCAATCTAACTTTTGATGAAGCATAGTTTTAACTCCCACGTGTTCTTACTGTTCTTTATTCTTGGTGGCAGGATACTGTACAGCATGCTGTGATGGCTGAAGTGCCTTGCTTTAGTTATGTACATTCCAGTACTGAATCACTTGTCCTTTTTTTGCCTTATTTTCTTCAGTAAATGCTACTCCATACATTTTTCCTACTCAAACCTCAGGTAGGTGAACAGAACTGCTGCTGCTGCTACTTTAAAGTAGTGTTTAAAGAATACTCTTCTGATTCTATGGAGTCATCTACAGTCCTGTGTGAATAAATGAATAGGACAGGAAAAGAATCATGTAAACTTTTTTAGAGCAAATATATAATGGACACATGTCACCTTTTGCTCCTTCAGTACAGGTGAGGGGAGAGGTTTGTATACCAAAACAAGTTAGAGTAGATGTGGTTTCACCTAGAAACTTAGGTGTCCACATAGACAGAGTCCACTGGAGCAAGTCAGAAGCTCAGTTGCTTATGTCTGAAAGTTCCTTAATTTGGCTTCATCTACCAGAAACATTTTGTCCCTGTTTGTGGGGTCATGGCAGCATAGGAAGGAGAACTGTGGCTGGGATCAAGCTCAACTATTATAAATGCTAAGAATGTAAATAGACTACACTTTTGACTATAAATGGAAGGCTGAAAGGATGTCTGTGAGGTTCAGGCTCAGAACAGTAACTTGGCAGAAAGCCAGGCTTAAGCTTTAAACTCTGCCATAAACTTCTTTTGTAACACAGTACTCTCTTTGGGTTTCTTTTTCCTGACTGTATGTATGAAATAGTCCAATTATGGATTTTTTTAAAATAATATTATAAAAATAAGATCACTTCATTATTCAAAGGACTTTGGTTATCAGATACAGTAGACAGACTTCATAGGTTCAAAATTATTAACCTCCAGGATCAACCTAAGAGAGATAAAATTGACAGTTTATTATTTAGCACTTCAGAAAACACAGATATATCATACAGATGTTCCCAAAGTATACGCTGTAGTTGGCAGGAACAGGGATCACTGAATAGAAAGAAGAGATCAGATCATCTCTTGGATCAGATTCAGTTTGAATTAATCCATCACACAAGTGCATCTTGTATGGTTACTGTTGAGTCATGAGTTAAAAAATACTTTTTCAGCCACTGTTTTTGCAACAGTGCCCAAGTGAAAAATCTTCTTTTTTAAATCTACTTCTGTCTTTTTTGTTGTCACTGAACCACCATTCTTTTTCTCCTGTAGAAGTCTGGTGAAATACCTTGTTAGTGAGTACTGGTTGGCATAATGGGATGTCACAAAGAAAAACTGTCTTCAGGTCTGACTGATTTCAGGCATGAAACAAATGTGGGACAATGGAATTTCAAAAAGTAGTTATTCCAGACACAAACCATAACATATGACTTAGTAAGTGGGCAAACTGGCAGGATCAATAATGTATAGCCTGTGGAACTGCTGTCCATGCTATGAGCATATGTGAACAAACAGTGCCCAGTAGTCACAGCTTCAGTATGGTGTACACCAGGAAAATTATTCTTGGAATAAGTGACTGAAGTTCTTAGAAATCTGTGGTTCTGGGCATATTTTTCCCTTGTGCTACACATAATGTGATATCCTACATCTGGCAATAGACAAGGTCACTACTTGAATTTTGTGTCCTGAAACACAAAGATCTGGGAAAGAAGAGAGGATGACCGCTTCAGTAACATCTGTAGGAAAAAACATTGCCAGAAAAACATAAATAAAACTAAAAAATTTGCAGACATTTAAGGAGCATTTGGTACAATAAGAGGAAAAACAAACAAACAAATCTCCAGCAGCTGATAAATGAGTCAGAAGTCAGTGATCTCTTGTTGCAAAATAAGGGTGAGACTAGGCCAACAGTGTCTTGTTTTTGACACATGAGTCTGAGACTTGACCTCATACTGAAGGGTCAGTAGCTGCACATATACAGCTAATGTTCTCTGGGATAGAAAACCCTGGCAATCTTGTTTATAGTGATTAAAACATCAAGTGCCAACAGGCACTAGTGAAGTCATGACCAAATCATTTGGCGTGATCAGAAAAACTAACCATGAAGGAATTCCCGCTGTTTTGGAAAGGATGAAGAAAACTCATTAGACTATACAGAGAATAATGTGTTTTCCATCTTTAATTTGTGGTACCTCCAGTAAAATAGTAAACCAAAAACCACTGTTGGAAAAGGATAAATATATAAGTAGCGGACACCATTTTCATTCTGAAAAAGTAAAAACATACAATAAAATGAATATAAATTGCTATGTGACTTCCCACTTACCATGTTGCTGGTGAAAAATGAATCACATTTATTTTAATAGTGTATGAATATCGTGCTATAAATCTCAACTGAGGAGATGTTTATTGTTCCTTCCCAAATTCTAGGAAATGAAAATATTTTAGCTATTGAGTTTTATTCTTACTTTCCAATTGTTCAACAAATTACTTTTTCAGCTGAGAAAATCAGGTATTCTTTGTTACACCACCTTTTTTCTCTGGAGTCTTATACATTAATTTTTGCTGATCAGTTCTTGAAGCAGGGACCTAAGAGCTGTGTTTCCAGAAACCTGGAAGACATTAGTGTCACAAGACAGGCATTTGTCTTTTAATCTAAGTTTGACTATCTTTGCACATATGTCTCTGTGAAGCATGTGTATAAAAGAATGACTTCCCTTTCTAATACGGATTTCCCAGTTATGACCTGATAATTGTTGGCATCAGTCCTTCTCTTATTCTGAAGACTGATAGAGTGCTTTGCTTTCCTTTTACTTCAGTAGTTTCTATATTTTGCTCCTTTTTGAGTACTGAATATTTTTTTTAAAACACATCATTTAAAAGCCAGATAGTTCTTTTAGAAACCCTGGTATCATGTTATCTATACCAGTTGATCTGTGTCTATTTATAGGTGTATTCTAGCACTGGCTTTTTAATAAATAATGATCAATCCTTCCAATAGATATTTGTGATGGGTTGACATTGTCTGGCTGTCAAACCCCCACCCAGCTATTCTTTTGCTCAACCTCCTCAACAGGACAGAGGGAGAAAAGATGAAAAAGCTTATGGGTGAAGACAGAGAGGCCACATACTAATTACCATCACAGGCAAAACAGACCTGGTTTGGGGTAAATTAATTGAAGGGCTGTTTTGCACACTTTTTCCCTCACTTCTTTCTGCTGGCAGCATTCTGACGTCTTTTTAGTTGCTCTTTCCCTGAGGCACCTGTCGGTGGCTGAGGGGCTTGGTTGTGCCCTGTGGTGGGGCTGCTGGAGCTGGCTGTGTCCAGCACAGGACAGACCCAGCCTCTCCTCACAGAAAGTACACCTGAGCACTTGCACCTGGTAATATATTGCAAGCAGATTTATGTATCTATTTCCTCTTCAACAGTAGAAAGCAAAACTTAGTATATATTTGTAATGTAAATGACAGCTTAGCACAGATGTATCTGACTTGGCTCATTTAAAAATACATCTAAATATTAAAAGAAGCTTGACTGGCAAATAAACATTTATGCAAGGTGAATTAGCATTGATACCTATGCTGACTTCTGTAAAATGACATTGGATGATTCATATTATACCATGATTTTCAGTACAGACTGAGAGTGAATAACTCTGTTGTGTCAGATTGCTTTCTTTTTTACTATGAAAACTTAGCAGGATACTTAAATAAGAGATGTGCAAGGTTAGTTTAGGCAAAGATGGGAACTGAAGCTGAGACTTAGAGCTTCATCTCAGTTTGAACAGGAACTAAGCATCAAGCTGTATGGAAAGCCAGGCCATTTGAAGAAAAGGTTAATTAGCTCAAAGTAGATTCTCCTTCATGAAGTTGCAGAGTAATGAAGTATATATTTTCTGCTTGCTGCTGAGGAGTATTTCTACATTATTTTTCATTTCCTTTCACTCACAGAGAAATATTCTCTGTTTCATAGTGAACTGACTCACTAGCACATGCCTTCATGATGCCAAAGCGCTGTTAAGCTTCTGTTTATATCAGATTGATATCTACTTTGTTTCCCAAGGGTGTGCTGATGACCGACTGCCAAAAAACTATGTACATCTGAGAGAAAAGAATACTTCCTCATGATTGCAGCTTTGTAGACATAGCAATGCTGTTTTGCAGCAACACACTAGCCCCTGCGAGGTTTTAAAAGGCTTTTACCTGAGAGAAAAAAAGCAACATATTCACTAGTAGGCTTTGAAGGACAGGGAAAATGCTGAACTGCAGATTAATCATTTTTAGATGTAAAAATGCTACTACAGTTTTGTTTTTTTTAATTGTCAGAATGCCCCATTTCACTGGATTAAGACTGCAATTATTTTAGGGTGTCAGTAATTAGAGTATTTGTCCAGAAGTCTGTCCACGGTTTTTGGATTTCAAACGCAACAATGAGCACAGAAATACTAAGAGGCAGAGGCAGTTATGGTACTTGGAGACACTTTTGCTGGTGATCTGATGAGCAGCATGGAGAGGGAAGTCTGCAAAGCGAGTTAACTATGGCTGAAGAAATAACCATTTTGATTATGTCAGGTAAGAGACGGCACGTAGCATTGAAGTAAATCTGCTACATGAGAATCTCATTCAATCTATCAGTATTGATAAATGGGCTTTCTCTGTTGCGTTTCAAAATGGACATGCAACCTTTTTTACAATGTACAAAATGAACCTGGGAAGCCACCAAATGTTAGCTGGAAAAGATAAAAAAGATTTCTAAAATTACATGGTTGTTTTGTTTGTGCTAACTTCAACAGATAATATATTACAAAGTAACTATTGTTGAAGTGGTGATGATCTTGGAGTAGCTTGGAAGCTAAATAATTGCATACTAAAAATGAAGTATTGAGAAAAATAAGTCTTGGACCTCTGGTTCTCTTCTGTAAATGTTCCTTTGGGCTTCCTTCTAGGAAACAGTGTCATTTAGTAGAATTACAAGTCATGAGGTAGATAGTAGAACTTTAATCATACTGAAAACAGATGGAAAATCACCTGTCATTTATATACAGGCCATGATTGACTTTTTGGGACAATTAAAAGGCCTTGAAGTCTATGTACCTATGCTGATTTCTCCTGCTCTCCTTTATGAATTTGTTTACTTATACATAGCCACTAGTGGACTTCCAACTGAAAATGAATTTTCACATAATTATTTTTTTTGACATTGGCACGTGTTGTTTGACTCAATATGCTTTTTGTAATTAATATAAGGGATAACAAGGTCCAGACTTCTGATATCTGATGTGGCTGAAATTCCTGGACATTCTGAGGAGTACACGATAAAAAAAATAGACTAAAATGAGTGATTTATTAGAACACAGTCCAAAATATTTGTATTTTCAAATGAGTATATTTTGATGTAAAGTTGATATTATATGATTTTCTAGAAGTTACATGACTTGCCTACAGTCTTCTGAGAAGTTGAAAACAAACTGGCAGCTTTTCAGACCTAATCAAATACCTTATCCAAAACATCAGTACTTGTCTTCAATGTATTACTGAAGGAGGGAATCTGAAAAAGTCACTGGACATATTTTGTGACTTAGAGACATATTGTAAGTGCTAGTAAGTTGGAAACTATTTTTTTCTGTCTTGTTTCTAACTCTCACCATTTGTATTAGCTTTAGCCTCCAACTAGACTTATTTTGATTTAGCTTTAATTCATTTACATTTAGGTAAATTTAACTGAGGTAAATGTGAGTAAAAGGAGATTCTTGATTCTGGTGTCAGTAGGTTGCTTAATAAAGAAGGGAGTGTGTGTTGCTCTTGCAGCTGGTTGTAGCATGCTCCTGTGAGGCAGAGTGTAAAGATGAGCTGAACATAATTCTTGGTCTCTTACAAAAAAAATCCTTTATTGAATTCATGTAAGGGAGTAGAAATGATTATTTTCTGGAGTAGATTTTTTTGGATAGAGCTTGACTGGAGTTGATAAAGCCCTGTGCCAGATAAAACTGATCCCTTAAGGTTCATAACTGGTTAGGAGTATTTCTTCTTTTTCTTTTTGGAATGACCTTGCACAAACTGGCAAACATTTAAAAAACATGCTGTGGGAAGATGTCCCAAGTATCCTCATAAAATCTTAACTTTTCTGTCCAAAGTATTGTGGTTGTGAAGAGTACTGTGTTAATTTTATACAAAGTCGTTTTTTCTTCAGGAGTATAATACCTGAAATCATTGTCAAAAGTTGCCTCCTCCTTTCAGTTTTTCACAGATTAATTTTTAGGCCAATTGACCTTGGAAAAATGGGCCTTTACTAACTGCTGTCCAATTGTTATTCCCTAATAAATATATATACCTATTTTATTTTTTTTTAAACAGGGACTATGCAGAAGTAGCTGTTTATTTAATATTTCTACTAAAAGACAACCTGTAATTCAAACACTACCTTATGATAGCTCTTGTTAAATTCCAAGAAACAGAAGTTTTTTACATAAAGAGACAAAAAGTCTGGGAAAGGAAATACATCCACTTCAGTGCTTCAAATTGTCCCTGAGGAGAATACATTACTAGTATGAATAAATACAGCACAGGCTTTTTTAATGATTCTAATTTAGTCATGTAAATTCAATAGTATAAATGTTCCCTGTAGACTGCAATGATACCAAAGATGATGATATTTTGGTGTGGATTGTTTCATTAGAAAACTTAGTTCAAACTTTTTTAGCAAACTTTCCTTGTGAAACACAGTATGATAATTTTTTTTTTATTATGAGATACTAGATGAATCTTGTATCAAATCCAACCTCATATTGCAATTCATATGAGTTTTAAAGGACTTCAGTGCAGATTACAGTGTGGACAGGAGTCTTTTTTATCTCTGGCAACACTACTGATTTTTTTTATAAACACAGCCATTGACTTCTCGCTCTTTGCTGGCCTTATATATTTGAATAATGACCCCACTGAATTATCTATGATTTTCTACTGTGACTATCCTAATGGCATCTCCATAACTGGTTGGATGCTTTTGAGTATATACTTCATAATAGCAGCCTTACAAGAATAATATTCAGAATCTGTATTCCAGTTTTAGCTGGGTCTTTTATTTTAGTTACTTATAAAGTTGAATGTTCTCTAAACCTGTTTAGGAAAATGGAGGTGTGAAGGTATCACTGACACTATTAGTTGTGATAAAGACAGGGCTAGATAAATGCTTTCCAGCTGGCATTATTGTACTTACATTGTCAGATCCTGACATTAAAAAAGTTTCAACATGATTGAGCAATTAAAGGGTGTTGCAGAAATTAAGAGCTACATTTTATGTTCAATAGTTATTATGAACATTTAATAGTTATGAGATTTCATACATTGCATGATTGTTTAAAAAAGGACATAAAATTATTTGGTAAGAAAAGAGAATGTTAGTGAGCAGTACATCCAGGAAAAATTATGATTTTCTTAATGTGGGTGTATTGAAAAAAGGGATGGAAAAAGAGCTGTACTTCATCTGAGGCCAAACCTAGGAACGATGTTAAAGCTATGCCAAGGCCTTTGTGTTGGCATCTCTACATAGCAACATGATAGTTAAGATGAAGTAGCTCAAAATTCACTGCATGTTGGGAACAATTTACTCATGTTCATTAACTAATTAATGTATAGATTTTCAACCTCCTTGCTTTCAAGCACGTTTATATATATCAGCTGGCTTCTTCTGTTTGCAGGTTGTACTGCAAGAATTAATAATATTAGAGCAGCTGATTTATGATAACAAACTTAATACATGTTAAAATTTGAATACTAAATTTAGAAAGTTTTTGCATTCCATAAGCATTAAAGATGGTGCTGGATAAGAAAACAGTGCTTAGATGTAGGAGAATTTAGGAAGCCATGTAAAAAGTAAAACATATGAAAGTGCTTTTCCCCTCAGTGAACACATTTTTCTCTGGTGATAGAGTTAAAATTACAAATCACAGAATCGTTGGAGTTGGAAGGGACCTCTATAGGTCATCTAGTCCAATCCTCACCCCCCCTCAACACCAAAGAAGTTTTGCCTAGAGCACATTACACAGATTTGCACCCAGGCAGGTTTTGTATGTCTGCAGAGGAGGAGACTCCACAGGTTCCCTGTTCAGTGCTCTGTCTTTTCCTCATATTTAGATGGAATGTCATGGATTCCAGCTTCTGCCTGTTGCCCCTTGTCCTGTCACCAGGCACTTCTGAAAAGAGTCCAGCTCCATACTTGTGGTGGTACAGACCCCCCTGCCCTGGGTCACTTTGAAAAGAGTCTCACTTCCACTCAAGCTGCCCTACAAAAGGTTCCTGAGCAGAACAACCAGTACTGATGTTCTTTGTTAGATACTGCTGAGGCCTGATGAGAGCAGGAATGTGGAAAACTTAGTAGGCCCTGCTTTTCAGTACACTTCGTCCTTGTGTACAGCCTCCTGAAACCAAAAAACAATTTTGGTTTCTCATGTACGTCAACCTTGCGTGATGCCTGGAACCAGAACAATCTCTTCTGATTAAGGCTTGGAGAATTAGTGAGATAGAGTGGTTGGGCCTCCACTGACCATATCCATTGCTCCTGAATACTCCCAAGAGAGGGAGTTAAGGAGGGACCCAGACTCCCCTCCACCACCCCCCCACGCCTCCCCGCATGAGATTGTTGGTTGCAGTGGAAAATTACCAGCCTAGTTTTGCCCAAAGTCAATCATCTCATGACCCTATAAATACTGATCCTAAGTGAGGCCTATTGAAGCTCTCCAGGATCTCAGCAAGCCTGAGGCTCGCATCTTCCCCTGAGCTGGTACATCTCTCAGCTACACCATCCATCTGCCAAGACCAATGAAGGGAGATACAATCCTCCTTGCACCCACCCTTTAGATATTTATTTGATAAGGTCTCTTCTCAGTCTTCTCTAGGCTAAATAGTCCCAGCTCTCTCAACCTTTCCTTGTAAGAGAGATGCTCCAGTTCTCCAGTTATCTTCATTGCTTTCCACTGGAATCCCTCCAGTAGTTCCCTGTCTCACTTCAACTAGGGAGCCCAGACCTTGACACAGTATTCCAGATGTGGCCCCACCAGGGCAGAATAGAGTGGGAGGATGACCTCTCTTGACCTACTGGCCACACTCTTCTTAATGTACCCCAGGATACCATTGACCTTCTTGGCAACAAGGGCACATTGCTGGCTCATGGTTAATTTATTGTCTACTAGGACTGCAAGATCCTTCTCAAGGCTGCTTTCCAGCAGGCTTACCCCTAACCTATACTGATGGGGTTGCTCCTCCCCAGGTGCATGACCCTTGTGGTTATGACAAGGGCATTTTCCCTTGTTGAACCTCATGACTTCCTCTCTGCCCAACACTCCAGCCTGTCCAGGTCACACTTGATGGTGGCACAGCCCTCTGGTGTGTCAGTCACACCTCCCAGTTTTGGATCATAAGCAGATTTGCTGAGGATACACTCTATCCCCTCACCTAGGTCATTTCAAAGATGATGGAGAGTGATACAGGAATAACATCTCTCAGCTCTCTCAGCACTTGTGGGTGCATCCCATCATGGCCTATGGTTTTATGGATGTTCAGTTTGGTTAAGTGGTCTCTAACCTGGTCTACTACACATAACCACAAGAAATACTTAGCCCTCCATTACAATTCCCGTCTTTTGGTTTTAGTTTGTTTTATCTTTGACTTCCCATGTTTCAAGAGCAACCCTTACCCTGTTTGTAACAGTTCTGAGAAGAGTGGCAAGGATGACCACAGATTAATGGAAGCATTCACAGAAGGAGTGAAAAATATCTTAATGTATGCAAAGACCCTGTGCAAAGGAAAAGAATTGTAGAAGAATTGTAGTAGAATGAAATTTCAGCAAAGAAGGTTCAAGTTATGTATCTGGGAAAACTTGAAAATGGAAATGAGATTAAAGCAGTAAACTAGACTAAGGATTTTATAAAATGACATAAATTCCATGATACTCTTCTCCAAATGTGTGTGAGAACTTCAGGTTCAAAAACCTACTCTTAATACATATTTTCGCACTACTGCTGAGGTGCATCTGCTAGCTATTGTTTTCTGTCTTCTACATAGGGATAACCGAGAGTCTTTATTGTCCTGCTGATTCCTTTCTGCTTTCAGTTTTCTGTTTCTTTCCCAAAAAATAAAGGTAAAGATGCCTCCAAAGGAAGATATCACTGCTTTCCTCTGTGCTATGTCCTCCCAGACTCACATGTCTGTTCCTCTGTGGGAACACATGCACTTTTTATAAAGTGATGAAAATAATTTCTGACCCACAGTCAAATCCCATCCACCACACATGCCTATTTTTCATATGTAAGGACAGCTAAATTTACAGAATTACAGACTTGGAATCACAGATACATATGTAATTGATTTAGGGATTTTTGTCCTTGCAAGCACTCCCTATTCAGAGTCCCTTGCACTTTTTGTCAGCCAGGGAACAAGTAGCACTTTTTCCTGAATGATTTTCCCTCTCAGTTCCTGACACCTGTATCATTTCCCTGTCTCCAGACCCAAAAGAATTATGTGCCCATCTTTCCTCCTCACCAAATTTTCTCTGATCTCATGTTTTCCTCTATCTTTGCTTCTGTGGCAGCAGGAGCACATCTGGAAGGAACAAGCTGCTCCAGGGCCTAATGGTAGAACCAACATGTGGATTGTAGATTAGGCATGTGCAATAGCAACTGCCTAGTTTTGGAAAAGGTCAAAATAAAGGCATTTCTCACATCTTTGCAAGAGCTTGTTCTGCCTATGTCTGTGGCAGTTGCAGCTTTATATTTCCTTGCACTGCCTCAGGAAATCTTTCCCATTTCTGCCCTGTATCACCTCTATCTTCATCTATGTATTACAGTACTGTGATAAAGATGTTAGAGAAGATACCAAAAAACTTCACATCCCATGTGTGGGATAACAGCCTGGTTTGCTGTGACACAGAAATACAGCTAACTTAGTGCGCTTGCCCTTGGATTTGACCCAGCCATTTAGCACTGTGAAAATATAGTCACATTGGCTCCATCAGGTCATGATAACTATCATAACTGAGAAGAGATTTATTTGTATACTACAGACTCTTGTGGTTTTTTAAATGCCTATTTTGAGGTTTTTTGGGTGTAAGAGAGGGAAGAAAACAATGATTGCTTTACTTTGTTAATAACAAGTCATAATATTCCATTGTAAATAGATCTCTTAAATGCTTTTTAAAAATTATTTGCTGAGGCAACTGTTACTGATGAAGTCTGTGACACTTCACAGGAACAAAGCTTAAATAAATACATAAATATATTTGATAGTTACCTCACACAAAATGTTTGTGCAACTAATACCATAATAGAGCTTACATAAATCCTTGTAATACTGTCTGCAGACATCCTGAAGAATATTCAAGTCCTAATGAACCTTGATGGTAATAAAAAGAACAATACAAGTGATTTTCCAGACTTCAAGGTCAGGCCCTGAAATCTTAAAATGTGTGTCTTAATAGTTTATTATTCACTCCCAGGGAGATTCTTCAAGTTATTTGGCCAGAAGCAGTGCTGGAGCTAGAGGTAAGCAGTTACCACGTTTAAAACTCCGGACATTTCTTTTTTCACAGTATCAAGTAATATCTATTGACCTGTGAAGTAAACTTTTTTTTTTTTTTTTTTTTAATTACATTCAGTTGCTTCTTAACATTTCAGCTGCCATCAGCTGCCAGAATTTGTTGAAAGTTTTCATCTAGTTGAAAAGCCCTTGCATATGGCAGCAGCATCGAGTCAAACATAATTCTGCTGTTGCTAGTTGTTTTCTCATCTATGCTATGTGTAGAACTACAGTTTTTTTCCCTGTATCTTTTCTTCTATTGGGATAAACTTTTTTTGACTTTTAATTTTCCTCAGTACAAGTAGGATCTGTCCATATTTTTCTACCTTTTAAATTGATTATAAGACTGTCCACACATCTTAAAAAGAATCAAGATAGAAGACTTGTCTTTGCTTATTTTATAAATGGCTACCAGTTTCCTTAAAGTACTTTCTGTATGAATATTTGCACTTCTCAAATGACTCTATTACTCTTCAGTTCAAGTATAGCTGTTATCATTTTACAAATACAGCAAAATTCAAGTTTATGAATCTGAGGAAACGTGACTGTTTTGGCTTTTTTTTCAAGACCAGAAGGGGTTCGCTCGTGTGAAGAGTAGGATTTCCTTAGTATGGTTATGGGAATACTTTTGTATTCAATTTTTGCAGCAAAAGTGGTCTGAGAGAAAGGCAGGAATCACATTTACTGCTTTAGTTGTTTTATTATGAAACAAACATGGTTTGGGAATCTCTGACATGGATTTTACCCAGGTCCTAAGTCTTAAAACCTGTGTCTACTATGTTACAATGACTATAAATTGTTTGTTTGTTTGTTTGTTTGTTTGTTTGTTTGTTTTCATAGGGAATAAGGCCCAGAAGGCCTGCAATGATATTC
Organism: Ceryle rudis; assembly: GCA_033439905.1. NCBI lineage: Eukaryota > Metazoa > Chordata > Aves > Coraciiformes > Cerylidae > Ceryle > Ceryle rudis. The sequence goes on from JAAGNO010021708.1 coordinate 59,802, forward strand.
TGACACTTCAGTTTTATAGCCATGTGGACCATCAAGAATGGTAAATTACAGTTCAATGAGCTGTACTTTCACTTTGCTTGTTTCTCCATTTGGGCTATATTTCTGTGTAAGAAGGAAGATAGACAGACCTTTCTGGAGGAAAAGGGAGCTCATTACTCTGTCTTGGAAGGCTGTGCTGTGGGAGAGGAAGTTCACAAGCCTGTGTGATATAGAGTGCTTAAGATTTACAAGAGGGAACTCCAGCCCTGCTATTTATCTGAAAAAACTCTCAGTCTGCTGTGAAGAGAAGAGAGTGAACAGTCAGGACTTGTACCTAGAAATAACTTTTTTAGGAGTCAGATTGTACCATGTTGTTGTGTGCAACTACAGGAAAGGAATTATGAGTTATATTTAAGCCTTTCATACATCTTATTATCTTAACCGCTGAGTTTTTCTTCCTCATTTAAATCAAAATAATATATTGGATAGTCTAATGGATTTTTTTTTATTTATTTATTTTTTTATATATATTATAAAATGTCTTTTTTTCAGTAGCTTGCTGAAGAAGAGAGGTCCAGGAGGGTCTGCCTTGAAGCTTGAGCTGCTCTGGGGCTTCATCCCATGCTCTGTCCCTTCTTGCACAAACTCTCAATTTTACATCCAGAGCAACATTCCATCTTCTCTTTATTCATTCCACTTTCTGCCATATCAAAAATACCAGTTGCAACATCATCTATCAGTTTACATTTCTTTCTAATATCATGAGAATTCCACAACATATAAAAACCAAACCAAACCAAACCAAAACCAAAGCATAAAACAAACAAACAAAACTGAAAAAAAGGCAAAACCAAACCAAAACAACAAAACCAACCAACCAACCAAAAACGAACTAAAACAACCAAATCCACATATCATATCTCATCCCTTTTTTCTGTCTACTTACAAAATAGTATTAACTGTAACACAGAATTTTATTCTCTGGCCATTTCTTCCCCTCACCTATGAAGGCAGGAGACAGGATGTCTGGTGGAGTTTTACTAATCTTTAAACAAGCAGTAACAATGAATGTGTAGTTGCATAGTATGGGCATACTGTGAAATTTATAACCTTGTAGATAGAGGTTATCTCCAGGGATGGCAAAACACGACGTCTTGAGGCACCTGAGCATGCTCAACAGACAAGAACTGGTTTTGTGGCAAGAATAAGAATTTTAGGCTTTAGGTCACCAAAAGAACACAGTGATGAAGAGAAGATGAAGTAAATGACCACCAGAGGTCATGAAAGACCACTGGAGGGAGAAAAGACCCTAACACTAATTTTATTACACATGCTTGGACTATGTAAATGAATTCCAGGAATGCATTAGCATAAGACTGCCCTTTCTAGGAAATATAATGAATATGTATGTTTAGCCTGCATATAAACTAGGTACCTAGCTTGCATAGGTATGCAAAACTGGAGAAGTGATTCCTGTACATCCAGTCCTGCAATGAAGAATACCTGCTTAATAACACTACGCTGTTATTGAGTTTATCTCAGAATACTTGTCCAGCTTCACCTAGACTCCCATTTCTGTGAGGAGTGATAAAAAGCAAGGGGGCTTGGAAACTTTGAATCACATAGATTATACAGTGGCATTGTCGACAGTATTACTGTGATTTATTTTTTTGTTGGGGCATCCCCACCAAATTTATTTCAGTTTTTAAGGATATATCCTAAACAAGCGAGAGCAGAAACCTTGGTAAAGGAATTTGAACCCATGTTACTTTCTAGGAAGAGTTTTAGTGCCAAATTGTTGTCCCCAAAATGGATTTTTTTCCAGTGTACAAAATCCAACCTACACATGGAGGTGAGATACCAGGCTTTGTGCTTTTCTTACCTTTACTTCCAAGCTAATATATGCATCAGTTTACACACCACACCACACCTCCCCCCGCCCCCCAAATGTACTGGAATTTATTCAGTAAGCAGCTTTAACTTAACTGCCACTTGTTTACTTATGCCACAAGAAAGTCACAGAGGAAGCTTCTCTTACATCTGTTCACCACACACAAATGCTTGAATAATGGGAGAACAATGTGTCAGTTGTAGTATTAAAGAGACTCAAAATGACTGTACTTTGCATGATAATTGATGGGCTCTACCGCAGAATATATTATTAACCCTACAGATAACAAAAGGTATGGCAACACCCCATGTCATGAGTTATTTTTATTTTCTGCTTAAATTCACCTACAGAGATGGTGCACTGCCAATAGTTGACTCATTGCCATATAAAACACTTGATCTCAATTTGATAAATGGTGAAAGTTGTAGTAAACCATCTTTTTCTATTCTACATTGTCCAATTGAAATGCTCCACTGTTTCTAAAACCCGTATACTTTTATGACGATCCTTATAAATTAATTCAGAAGATGAACTAGAATTGGCCAGACAGATATTATAGCAGATCATTTCTATTAGATGTAGCACACAGCTAAGTGAGTCCAAATATGTTACTGGAACTAGCTGCTGATGTGCATACTAGATAGGGTTGTCAAATTTTATCCGAAGGTAAGATTTCATTTTACTGTCATCAAAGAAGAGAAATAGGAAAACCACAAGGTTAAAACCGATTCAGTGAACTCCTGAAAATACACAAATTATCAGAAAGATTATAATCTCTGTGTTGCTCCTGTTGCTCCTTTCAGTGTTCGGCCAGCACTGCAGCAGCAATGAATATTCATATGATGCCTATTTGGCAAAATAGACTGCCAAACCCCATTGCATAAATGCACACAAAAACTGTCTATAAATAGAAGACATACTTCATTGAAAAGCTTCAATTTCAAGGCAGCTTTTCCAAACTCTACAAAGTTTAAAGGACTGTGTGAAGACAGCACAATTCACATGGGTATAAATAACTGGATGATCTCTTGAAACAAAGTCACTGGGTTGAAGGTAGAAAAGTCTGCTGGATGCAGTCTCCATTGTCTTAGATTATATGGAATAGGACTAGGATAGGACCTCTTCTGCACCACCTTGAAAATATACCATTGCCCTTCTTAGATGATTTGATGAAAAGCATAGTTCAGTTGTTATATACCAGGGACAGAAATATTGTAAGGGGCTTCAGGCGGGAATGCAAGCAAGGATATCAACTTTGCAACTGTGACTGGCACATCCTGGAGGAGGCAGATGTCACATGGGGCCTCAAATAAGAACACAATCAAGGACATCAACTGTGGCTGGCATCCTGGAGGAGTGCAGAGATTAGCGGATGCCAGTTAAGAAGGATTCTACAGAGAGATGGGCTAAGATACAGCCTTATGTGGAAGGAAGCCTCAAAGTTCATGGAAAGGACATTAAGAGACCCCTCTTCCAACAACCACTAGACACCCCAGAGACCACCAAAGACCCCCAGGGAAGTGTCTTGAAGAGACAGGCTGCATGCATAATAACTATGTGTATAGGAGAATTAGTTACCAGAAATAGAATTAATATGTATAATCTTCCCCACAAAACTAAAGCTGCAGCAATAAAATTTATCTCTATATTCAGTGCTATTTTTCTTAAAGTCATAGGAACTTTAATTTCACATTCGTTAGGTATTCTTTTACATAAAATGAGTAACATTTTATTTTATTCTCTGACATTAAACATTTGAAATAGAAATAATCAATTACTTTAATGTTGGATGTGTAGACATAACCAGAATGTAGCAATGAAGATCCTACTCTAAGGTGAACATATTTGTGATTATTCAATTCAGTGGTTAATTTTGGTCATTTATTAACTGTGTTGGTCACAAAAATCTCTCTGCTCAATATAACTCTCAAATATTTTGTCTACTGGCAAATGTCATGGCCTTCTTTGATTTCCATTTTATTGTTGGTGGCAGGAAGCTAGAGCTTAGTACTGAAGCAGAGGATTGTGCTTGTAAAGATTTCAATGTATTGATATCAGGTCTCACCTCTCCCCATCCCCCTAACCCTCTGACATCTCTCTTCTGCATCTTCCTCAAAAAACATCTCTATGTATTCTGACTGAAATTATTTTAATCTGTGCAGATGACAGGGAAAGCAGTGCATGAGTTTTGGTCTGAACATTTGTCTGAATGGTGGCCAGTCAGCTGCTCAGGAACTGAGCTTAGCTTTCTAACTTCTCCTTTCTAGCTAGTGGGTAGAACAAACATCCCTTTTGCTTTTTTACTATTTTGTAGATTCTGAAAAGAGTACGTTGTGTCCTAGCAGCTAACAGAATGTGCTTGTGCTGTCTTTTGCTTATCTTTAGTTACAGATAATTCTTATGATTGTTCATCATTAAAGATAGGCCAGGAACAAAATTTATTATCTCAGACTGATCTTTTCAACTATGAGGTATTCTTGTATAGGTCACATTATTGTGGTAGAATCTTTACCATTGAGCTTCTTGTCATGAATTAATTCCACTGAAAAATGGAGACAAAATGTGAAATCACTTCCTTTTAGGAGAGACCTGTATTTTATGTATGGTTTGGTATACTTGTTGTGTGTCATCAATGTCATCTCTATCAACTTCCAAAAGCTGAAGCTACTTTGGCTCCGAAACCCCTTGAGGCCATTTGGTCTTTGGAAAACCTAGTGGTATGTGGTTTAATAATGGCACATACTTCTTCTGGAAAGAACTACAGGAAGTGCGTGTATACAAGATGTACTTTTCTCCTTCATGACTGTATCATCTGCTCCTGCTCTTGACACAAGTCAGTCCAGAACAGAGATTTGGGAGCTGATCTCTGCTTTATTTGGGGAACAAGGAGTTTACACTTTCTTTTAAATGGTTTCCTTGGTTGACTCTAGGACCAGGATGCATTTATTAGGAATTATGTATCTGTCCTGAAAAACAAAGTTCTGTTGCAATGAAATTACTTAAATTGAACTATTCTGAAAGTAGGAAAGAAAGGGAGGTGGGAGGTGTGTGTGGGGGTAATCATTTATTTCAGCTTTTCTAAAATATCTGTTCTTGGCCAAAATTTCTACTTAAAAAAAATATCCCATTGTCACAGAAGAAATGTCTGTATAGCTCAGGATTCCACCTCTGACTGTGACTAGTAGTAGGTGCTTAGGGAAAAGCAGAACATTCAAAGTGAGCAGAATAATACTCCCTAGTATAGCCTGTCAGCTCTTTACACTGTAGTTGAAGACATCCCACTGCCAGAGGTTCTGCTATACCTTTGTGCTTAATGGTCTTTGATGGGTTTAATGGAGAATTTATTTTTAATCTTTGTTGTTTTGTGTGGGTTTTTTAACCATCTCTAAATGACTGTGACTTACAATATCCAAAGGCAGTAAATTCAGCAGTTTAATTACACATTTAAAAAAATGGAAAATTGGCTTTTGATTCTGTGTAAACAACATTTCATTGTTTTAATCTATAACCCTTAAATGTGAAGGAAAGAGCAAACAACTGCGTAAACATCTCTACTATTCATACCTTTTCAGATTTCTCTTACTTGCACAGAAACAGGTTTTTTTTTTTCTTTAAATGTCCTGTACTATATTCTTATTTTAATTCCATTACAACTGGAGTTGTAATGGAATTACAACTAATAACTAAAGGAATGAGTCCATTCTAGTGATGTGGTCCTAGCATATTTGAAACTAAGAGATTTCCTTTGGATTTGGGATACAGAATGTCTTTTCTCCATTTCTTCACATGTGTACTTCTATTCTAAATAGTTCATTGGAAGGAAAAGTGAAAAGAGAAGTGATGCCTTTGCATTTCATCGCTCAGAACAGTAAAGAAAACATTTTTTCTCTTGATTTCTCTTGTTTTCTTCTCTAAAAGCACATAGTTACAACTTTTGGCTACAGGTTCATACTTTAGGGCCCTGTAACTTGTCACTTCCATGAATGGCATTTGGAGATGCTGGGCTCCCAGAAGATGTCTATATGATCTCTGAAATTTTGCCCAATACCCTTGTCTGGTAAGCCAACAGAGCAAGGCCCAGCTACAGAGCTGTCTTCCTCCCTTATACTTCCAGGCTGTGATATTAGGTTGACAAAGGACGGCAGCTTTCCTGGCTGGTGTGCTGATTGGCCAGTGAAGCCTGGGAACAGGATGGAGAAGGAGAAGTTCTGCTCTGTTCCATTTTCTCTAGTCCCTGAAAGCTGGATGTTGAGGTGTGACTGAGTTTCATCCCAGTTATGACATCTAACAGAGATGATCTGTCTGTTGTGTGTGGTTCTAGGTCCTTGTGGTTTTAAAGGAAAAGTTGGTGGAGGTGTTGAAACTTTGGACTGTGTTTTAAACAATTTCAATACCTTTAAAAAGTATTTAAACCTGAGATGTGACCTGATTTTTATGGTCAGAAGAAAATATTGGTGTTTTGTTTAGTAACTTTTTTTTTCCTTTCTTTTTTCCCTTTAAATTAATGCAGTTTGTGCAACATGTGTGAGAACATGGTAACTCAGCTTTCTGTTATGAATACATTTTACAGTACACTTGGAAAGACTAGAAAATGCTTTTTATTTTTTGTCTTGACTGAGATTTGAAATTAACCATTATTTAAGTATCTTCTTTACTTACCATAATATCATTATAATTTAAAACTCTAAACCACTGCTTTCTGCTATGAGAAAAAGAAAAGAACACTGTAACAGGACAGTATTTCCAAATGTTTTTATCAGTTGACTCAAGGTAGGAATAAAACTGAGCCTGTTTAGAAGGAAATGCTCTAAAGAAGTTTTCACTGCTATATCTTTATACAGAGTGCAACTACTGGTAGGTGATATTGGTCTTTACATTGTTAAGAGACTGCTGATTTCTTCACTGGCAGCCCAAAAAGCCAACCATATCCTGGGCTTCATCAAAAGATGCATGGTCAGCAGGTCAAGGGAGATGATTCTGCCTCTCTACTCTGCTCTTGTGAGACCCCACATGGAGAACTGCATCTGGCTCTGGAGCCCTCAACAAAAGAAGGATGTGGATCTGTTGGAGAGGGTACAGAGGAGGGACACAAAGATGATCAGAGGGCTGCAGCACCTCTCCTTTGAGGACAGTCTGAGGGAGTTGGTTCTGTTCAGCCTGGAGAAGAGAAGGCTCTGGGGAGACATTGTAGTGGCCTCCAGTACCTGAAGGGAGCCTACAGGAGAGCTGGAGAGGGACTTTTTATAAGTGAATGTAATGATAGACAAGGGGCAATGGTTTTAAACTAGAACAGGGGAGATTTAGATTAGACATTAGGAATAAATTCTTTACTATGAGAATGGTGAGACACTGGAATGGGTTGCTCAGAGAAATTTTGGATGCCTCATCCCTGGAAGTGTTTAAGACCTGGCTGAATGAGGCTCTGAACAACCTGATCTAGTGGGAGGTGTCCCTGCCCATGGCAGGGTGGTTGGAACTAGATAATCCTTAAGGTCCTTTGCAACTCAAGCCATTCTATCATTCTATGATGCTATGATTACACGAGGGAGGTGGGGTGGGGTTGGTGTAGGAAATGCCGTTGTTTGTAGGTGGCCACAAGATGGAGCACCAAACTACTGATTATCAACCTGACTTTTGTAGGTATGGCAAGGGAGACAGAGGGAGGAGATATAAGGAGTGTACTAGCACACAGAGGAAGCCTGTTTTCTGAGAAAGTTCCGTGTGGCTTGTTTCCATGAACACCTGTTCTATGATTGTAACTGATTTAGTTCCAGGACATCTTTCTACTGAGAAATGAAAAGCACAGAGAGAAGACTTTATTTCCAACTACTTAGAGAAGAATTTTATTTATTTTGATTATAGTTACAATAAGCATCTTCAATATCAGTTGCTATTTGCCTTTTAATGAGAACGGCATTCCTGTACAGTACTTTGGTAGAGATGTTCCCAGCTCCAGAGGTAAAGCGAGTTGTTAGATTACTGGCATGTCACATAAAGGTGCAGGAACTGACTTCTTGACTGCACCACATGTGGGAGATAGAATAAACAAAGCAACTGCTGCCTGTTAGAGGCTGTATTTTTCCAGCTATTCCCCTTTTGGATCTTACATATTTACTTTTGACCCGGACACAAAATGGTTGCTTTTTTTTTCCCCTTCTTTTTCTGCACTGTATGCTCACACTCAAAGTATAGGTGGTATTGAAAGCATTCTGATAATTTCTTGCCTCCTTCACACAGTATGTGGTGAGGAGAAGAGAGGTTGGGAGATCAGAGCCCCTTCAATCTTAGGAAAAGAAGGCTAGAGGTAAATTTCACTGGTGTTTATATCTACATGTTGAAGGATGTAGAGAAGATGAAGCCAGATTATTCTCAAAGGTGTGTGCTGATAGTACAAGAAGCAGCAGGTGCAAGCTGCAACATGGAAATTTCAAATTAGAAAAAAAATTCACCATGATGGTGGTCAAACACTGTGGCAAGTTGCCCAATGTGTCTGTAGTTTCTTCATCCTTGGAGGTTGTCCTGCATTCAGGTAGGGTTAATTATCACAAGCAGCTGCTGGCCCAAGTAGTTGGGAGGTGCCACAGCTGGGAGAGGTCACAGCTGGCATAAACAACTGAACCAGCCAATGGGATATTCAATACCCTACTGAGTCATGGCCCTAATGTAACCGATGAAGGGGGGCCGGCCAGTCCCTGGGAAGGGGTGCCTGTTTTCAGCTTGCTTCCATGTGTAGCTTCGGTGTGGCTGGAGTAGGGAAAAGTGTGGTGTGTTGGGCACAGGTAGAGCCTGTCACTCACTTTGTGTATCATTTCATCAGTACTATCAGTACTGTTGTTTTCTTCTCTCTTTGTGTTGTTTTACTAAACTGTCCTTATCTCAACCCATGGAGACGCACCTTTTTTTCTGCCTCCCAATTTTCCTTCCCATCTCACAGAAGGGGGTGTGGAGGGGGATGAATGCAGTGTTGGGTGAGCAGATGTGTGGTGTTTAGCTGCCAGAAGAGGCTAAACCACAACAGGGGTAATTAAAATTCAGTTGAACAGGACCCTGAGCAGCCTCCTTTGAGCAGTACATGAGTTTGACTAGATGATCCAGATACCCCTTCCAACCTTGATAATTCTGTAATTCTGAAAAATACCCGAAGGAATTATTTTGGTTGAATGTATTCAAACACATTTTTCTCAGACTTTTGCATAGTGATACTGATCAAGATGGATGCTGTGTTACATGCTTGGTACCTTACCGATATACTTACTGTTATTAACAACTAGTGTAAATGTATTCGAAAGGGAAGTCATGTTTGGTCAGACCTTCTTGCACAATTGCATTTGGAGAATACATGTATTACATATTTTTCTACTTGAGGTTTTACAGTCACAGGAATGGTGTGCAACAGTAAAACCAAAGGGTTTGTCTAGGCAGGTGTGAATAGCTCATATACTACAGTAACAGGACAGTGTAATTATCTAGCTGAATAAGTAGAATCTTTTGTGCTGTTTAGCTAAATATTCCCCAGTCCCTACTAACTTCCACTATACAGGAAATTTTCAGACTTTTCTTGCCTAGTCTGGGCTGATCACATGATTGTCAGCAGATCAAGTAATAGCCATAGAGTCTTTTCCTTTCTTCTGTCCCTCTGCCTCACTGTGGGAATTGTAGTATTAAAAAGTACTCGAGTGATCTGCTCTGTTCCTGCGCTGATACCTGCATTGGAGAAGTAAGGAATATATGGCTAAAGAGTAAATAGTCATAGTACTCTGCAGTCTGGGCCACAAATCTGTGCTTCTAGGACCCCTTCTTCCAAGCTCAAGATCAGAGCACCCTAATAGCTAGGAAATCAAGAAAGGGAGCCAGGAGACCCGCACGGTTAAACAGGAACAGCCAACATGGTTTTACCAAGGAGAAGTCATGTTTGACCAATCTAATAGCCTTCTATGAGGACATAATCAGGTGGATAGATGATGGTAGAGCAGTGGATGTGGTTATCTTGATTTCAATAAAGCATTTGACACCATCCCCCCCTTCATCCTTGCAGCTAAAGTGAGGAAGTGTGGTCAGGATGATCAGGTAGTGAGGTGGACTGTAAAATAGTTGAAGGACAAAAGTCAGAGAGTTGTCGTCAATGGGACAGAGTCTAGTTGGAGGTCTGTATCTAGTGAAATCTCTCAAGGGTTGGTAGTGGGACCAGTACTATTCGAGATATTCATCAATGACCCAGATGAGGGAACGAGTGCACTGTCAGGAATTTTGCTGATGACACAAAACTGGGAGGAGTGGCTGACACACTGGAAGGCTGTGCTACCATCCAGTGAGACCTGGACAGGCTGTAGAGTTATGCGGGGAGAAATGTAATGAAAAATAACAAGGGCAAGCGTAGAGTCTTGCATCTGGGAAAGAACAACCCCATGTACCAGTATAGGCTGGGGACTAACCTGTTGGAAAGCAGCATAGGGGAAAGGGACCTGGGGGTTCTGGGGGACGGCAGTATGACCATGAGCCAGTGTTGTGCCCTTGTGGCCAGTGGCATTCGGGGGTGTATTAGAAAGGGTTTGGTTAGTAGGTTGAGACAGGTTCTCCTCCCCCTCTGCCCTGGTAAGGCTACATCTGGACTATTGTGTCCAGTTTTGGGCCCCTCAGTTCAAGAAGGACAGGGAACTGCTTGAAAGAATCCAGCACAGAGCCACAAAAATGATTAAGGGAGTGGAACATCTTCCTTAGGAGGAAAGGTTGAGGGAGTTGGGTCTTTTTAGCTTAGAGGAGACTGAGGAGTGACCTCATTAATGTTTATAAACATGTAGATGGCAAGTGTCAGGAGGATAGAGACAGGCTCTTCTCAGTGATTACCAATGATAGGACACAGGGCAATGGGTGCAAGCTGGAACATGGGAGGTTCCATGTAAACGTAAGGAGAAACTTTTTCAGGATTAGGGTGACAGAACACTGGAACAGGCTGCCCAGGGAGGTTGTGGAGTCTCCTCTGGAGGCATTCAAAACCCACCTGGATGTGTTCCTGTGTGACCTAATCTAGGTGATTCTGCTCTGTCAGGGAGGTTGGTCTAGATGATTTTTTGAGGTCCTTTCCAACCCCTAACATTCTGTGATTCTAATGCAGAAAGTGAAAAAGGAGGTCTTTTTGCTCTGACCTGGAAGCTGTATCAAGTACACCTCCCTCCCCCATTCAGAAATAACCAGGTAATTGGGAAAAAGTGACTGTACTTCATATATTGGCAAGCCACACTGCAGCATCTAGGAGTAGAGGGCACTATATAAAAGAACAACTAACAGTAAGTCAAAGGAAAATGGTCTTTTCCTCATGTAGATTATTATGTCTTTGAGAGGTGCTCTTTCTTGTAGCCTTGTTGAACTCTTGACTGCATAAGCCCCACAACAATTATGATAACAATATGTTCTTTTAACTATTTCCACAGTACAACAATCCAAACCTAAGGCTTAATGATTTGGGGAAGGCAAAATAACTGGAATAAGAACAAATAGCTGAAATTCCTTATATAGCATTGAAAAGTTAGCATCTTCAGACAAAACACTGCTACTCTGAATGGCAGATCACAGCTGGGTACTATGTGTTTCAAATCTTGGTCTTCTGTAAGCCTTTTTTATTGAAGAAGAAGCTGAATATTTTAGCTTTACTAACTTTGTCTATTTATCATTGTAAACTTCTGGATGTTGTAGCTCTTAGAGGCTTGTTGTTTATTAGTTATTGATTGGTAGATTATGAATCTGTATCTTACTGAGAAAAGTAGTGTATGCCACATTCTCATGCTATTGTGTTATGTAAAAACATCTATGTTTAAACCTCTATCTTGTTCACCTCATACAAGAAAGACTGTAATATGTACAAAACAATCAACTTCTTTATGATACTTGTATACTACATTAGATATAGCAGCACAAACATTGATATGCAAGATTTTCTGTTGGTGAATCCTCATGTTGAGCATGAGCCTCATATTTCTGGCATTGGTTTGTTTGTTTGTTTGTTTTCCTAATGGCATCATCTGCAACTTCCATATTTTCTCCAGTCTCGGTATCTGTGCTACCACTTTTGGTTTTCTGGAGAAAAGCACAGGAAGGAGTTGTAATTAAGGATTGCCTGACGAGGCTATGTGGGAGGCAGCAAACTCCTACCTGAAGCCTTCTTGTCTTGCTTTTCTATTTCATGTAACTTAACCTAGGGAGAGTGCTTTCCTTTTCCTTTGCCTCTACTCAAGAGAGTGTAAAGTCTGAGCTACTATGAGCTTTTCTAAACTTGGACTCTATTACAAAGTGGAAATGATAACTCAAAGGAAAAAGTAGTCTAATTCTAGCCCTTCTATTTTCACACATACTACACACATCTTATCAAAACTCTGCAATTTGTTCAATGTCAAGAGCCAGCACTATCATTTTCATGTGAGTGAAGAATTAGACCCTTCTTTCCCCCCATCAGCCAGGAGAATCTTATGTTATCAGGTACATAAACTTGGACTTTTATAGGTGGCCCTAGTGTGTTAGTGTTTCATATTGGTTTCAAAATGCAATTACTTGTTACATAAGTAATCTGAGCCATAATTTTAATTTAGAATGACTAGAAGTGTGTGAACTAATAAAAAGTGACAAGATAAGTGTCAAGCAGCATTGCCAACAGCAATACAGGTTGTGGTTCAGGTGGTCCAGTCAAACATTCATATGTGTTATTTTAGAGGACAAAATGTAGGTGTGGCACTACCCGTCCCCTTGCTGAGTTTGTAGCTGACACCTCACATTCTGCTCAAAAAACAGAAGAGGAGAAAAAATGAAAGGATAATAGTTCTTCTGCCTCAAATTTTCTCTTCTCCCACCAATTCCTAAAGAAGGTGTGTTAGAACATTTTTATTAGAGTTTTCCCAACATGATGCTATTTTTATCTTCTTGCTTTTATGTCTTAGCTTGCCAAACTAGCTGACCCAGGAGCATGTGTCTGGTCAACTCCTTGCACAGATCACACTGTCATCTCTGCCAGGCCAGAAGTACTAAATGCATGTAAGGATTTTAGTAAGACCACAAGTAAACATTAGTAGCATATTAGTGGATCAATGAGAAATTACCAGTTATGATATATAGCTGGAATGAAAAAAAAAACCCGGCCTCTCTGGTTTTATCTCTAAGAGGTTAAGAAAGCAAAGCAAGTAATATGAAAAGGACATTGATTTGCTGCCATGAGTTCTAACAGAGAACTACTTAATCATAGCAAAAAAGAGTCCATGGACAGCACTTCTCAGGAATGTAGCCTGAAGCCTCAGACTCTGGAGAGGGGCCAATGATAAAGCTCCCCTCATTAACTTGAGTCCATTCACTAGGACACAGGGGCCATTTACAGATAGTAAATTTTACTTAGTGGCTATGGTGCAAAAGCCCCAAATAAAGCTATTTGTTATTTAAATTTGACAAATGTAGTTCACATCTGTTAAAAGCTATGGTTCCCAGGTCTGACAGTGACTCCAAGGTAAGGTGTTTTAGGAAAAACGCTAATTATCTTTACAGGTTTTTGCATAACACATCTGTCAACACATGCAAATATTGGATACTATGTGTTGGGTATTTTGTTGTTATTGTTGTTGTTTTTTTGGTTTTGTTTTGTTGATGTTTGTTTGGTTTTGGGGTTTTTTTGGGTTTTTTGGTGTATAATGTCTATACTAATTTTCTGTGAGCAACGAAGTGGTACATTTTCATGAAAGAAGCAGCAGCTGTGCTCCTAAGTGTCCCCTTCACTTTGAATACAGAATATCCATTATTTCATCTTGCTGCATAATCTCGGTATTTATTTTTTCTTTGTCTGAATGACTGTGGTTGGAAAATATTTATTGAAGTCAGTTATACGAGGAATAAGCCATACAGAAAGAAACTCAAAGACAAATCTTATATGTCTATTAGAATATATCATGATTATTTAAATAACGGACATGATATTAAAAAATGTTCTTAACTTCCTATAATAGAAAAACAGTTATTTTCAGACGTCATGTCGCTCAAAAAACTACATACTCATTTAAAGGGAAGCATGCAAATGCCAGAAAATAGAAGGGACCCAAACTGTATTATACACGTGGATTGTGACTTGAAGCACCGAGTATGATGTAGCATATGTGTACAGAATGAAAGGATTTGTTAATGTACATTATCTCACACATTTAATAAAGTTAACTTTGATGGAATTGCATATAAAGAAATAGAAATAGAACGGCAATCATATCTTACTGCAGTTATTTTTTTTCCTTGGAATTCCTTTTTACTTTCTTTGAATAACTAATATCCATATTAGTGTTTAACAATGCATCAAGAATGCACTTTATCTCCCCATTGCTACCACTTAAAATATTTTGATTCATATCCTGAAACTGTCTTGGAATGTATGAACTGATTTGCTCTCTCTCCTTCCCCCTTTTCTTCTCCTTCCCCATAAAGCTCTAGCAGAATATGTGCTCCAAATGTGCACCTAATCCACTCTAACCACTAATACATACTCAGTCTAGGTGGTCAGACTAAAGCTACTTCAAAGTAACCCCCCAAATTCATGTGTTGTGGACAAGGAGTCCTCATCACTAACCTGCCTTTATTGTGCTATATTACTTCCTAATGCAGACATAATGTGATGCCATGAAAAAAAAAAAAAAAAAAGGAGTAGAATTCCAAAATATGTGTGCTAAAAGAATTATACAACTCTTACACATCTTAGTGGGGAACGTACTGGATTTTAGGTTGATGAACTGAGAGGAGGAAAAGCATCTTCTTTTTGTTTTTGTTAACAATTTCTAGGTTTCAGATTGTGACCTGTTCTATCTGCATAGCATCACCAGTACTGGCAAAGGAGCCTTGTGTTCGGGCTGGGTAGACCATTCTTCTTGTGGTATTAGTTATTTATTTTTATTTCCGAGGTGTGACTATAATGATGACTAAAGATGTAATTCTTAATGTACAGATTAGTCCAGTGTGGCTCCTTCTTACTAGTAGCAGAATAAAATGGTTTGTAAACATTGCAGTGAAGCTAAACATGCTTATGACTTCATGGTGTGGTTTAGCCTCAGCTAACAGCAAAAGTCCCACCCAGCTGCTTGCTCATCCTCCCCCAGGATGGGAGGAGAAAATCGGAAGATCAGGAACAAGAAAGCTGATGGATTGTGATAAAGATAGGAAAATTGCTTACCAAAAACTGTAGTAGGAAAAACAGACTCATCCTGGGGAAAATTAGCTTAATTGATTGCCAATTAAAATAAAAATGTAATTATTAATTTGAGTAGTGGGAAGTGATGATAAATATTAAAATAATACCTTTCCCTCCCCCTTTCCCAGATGCAACTCCTTCACTCTAGTCTCCCACTGCACCCCAATCTGAAGTGCCACAGAGGCAGGGGGAATAGGATGCTGCAGTCAGTCTGTAACAGTTCTTCTCTGATGCTCC
Source organism: Ceryle rudis (assembly GCA_033439905.1). Taxonomy (NCBI): domain Eukaryota; kingdom Metazoa; phylum Chordata; class Aves; order Coraciiformes; family Cerylidae; genus Ceryle; species Ceryle rudis. The sequence continues at coordinate 75,107 of JAAGNO010021708.1, forward strand.
TTTCTCCTCCCACTTTTTCCCTGCTCCAGAAGGGTCTTCTCTACAGTCTGCAGTTCCTTTCAGGAAAATTTGTTCTACTGTGTGCTCTACATAGGTTGCAATTCCTTCAGGAATACCAATCTCCTCCAGCACAGGGTTGTCCATGAACTGCAGCGACTATGTGAACTGGTGTAGGTCCTCTACTGACTGCAGGAAATCTCTGCTCTGGAAGCTGGAGCACCTCCTCCCTCTTCTCTTTCTCTGAGGTGTTCCCTCTTGTTTCTCACTTTTGTGTGTCTTCCCTCTTCCTCTCTCTCTCTATGGTGTTTCCTGTCTTAAATACAATTTTACACATGTGCCACAAACTTTGCTGGAGGACTCAACTTTGGCCTCTGATATGTCTTGCTGGAACTGGCTGTGACTGGCCCAGGGCAGCCCCCTAGCCTCTTCCCACAGAAGCCACCCCTGTAGCCCTTATGCTGCCAACATCATGCCACCTACAGCTAATATACTTCGGTATATTTGAAAATCTGTATGTATAAACTGACTTGTTTATTCTGACCCACAGGACAGGAGCATGGTAGCTATCAGCTGGCAAGTACGAAGGAAGGAAAAAGAGATGTGTTTTACTGTACACAAGTTTCTGTAACAATTATAGAATATACTCATAGAATAAATAAATAATAATTAAAAAAAGTATACAGTATCTTTGCTACCCTCTGTTTCTATTTTGCCTGGTCTTGGTCATTTCACTTATACTAGGGTTAGGTGAGTTATATTAATGTAAGTTATATTAAAGTCATGTGACTGAAAGAACCTGACACTACAGATTTCTTAGAAGGAGAGGAGGAATTTTTGATCAGAAAAAAGAATGCTGCTTTAGCCTAAACCACTATTAAGAATCTAAATTGCAAGCTATGTACCTAATATAGGCAAACATATTAAATCAGGATCCATGAATAGCACAAAATGTACAAAAATGTTATGCATAAACATGATGCCTTAGGCTGTATGTGTAAAGCCTCATTCTGTGTTGGAATTTCACAGAATATCATCCCTGCCAAGGGACTTTTCACTCAGACCATGTGTACTATATGTTTGTGAGGGGAGTCATTTATTGTTAGGATATCTAAATTTGCAGTATCTGGTAGAAATGAGAGTGTGTTCTTGCAGAATAACTAACAGAAAGGGAGGAAAGAGTTTATCCATGATTTTTTAATTATTCTCTCTGGTAGATAGTCATTAGTGTTTTCATGCTAGTTCCAAATGGACTTCTCTGCTTTGATTATTTGAGAAGAATGGAACAAAATACAGTCTATTGACAGGTACATGTTAGTGTGGGTTTTTTTTTTTTTTTTTTAGGGAGGTCAGTGACAATGAAGGCAGATTTGTAGCCTTAAAGACTGAAGATCTGTCTCTACTACCATATGGTAAAAGAAATAGTGTAAATTTTGTAAGTTTGGGGTTTTTTTCAGCATACCCCAGCTGATCCCACCTTGCCATTATTAGTAGGTCATGATCCTCAATGCCCAAATCTACAAAACCTGCATAACTTCTACTGAGAGTTAAGCATAATTAAGCATGCAAAATGTGTTAGGCATGTGAGAGTGATTAGCAAATCTTCACCTCTGTGTTATTGTTTCATCTCTTTAAGCATGTTTGTGCTTATGCAAGGTAGTGTAGACCTGGAACACACAAGCTAGAGATGCTGTACATTTTTTCAGGACTGTATATAATATACTTATTACAGTACATGCCTTGGACACAAGTGGGATAGGGGAGAGAATAAGAAATGTAAAAGTGATAAAACTCATGGCTTGAGATAAAGATATCTCAACAGGTAAAGCAAAAGCTGTGCACACAAGCAGAATAAAAGTAGTTAATTCAGTACTTCCCATTGACAGGCAGATATTTATATATTGTTAGGAAAGCAGGGCTTCATCATGCATAACAGTTACTTGGGAAGACACAATTCCAAATATCCCCCCTTTCCTTCTTTTCCCACAGATTTTATTGCTAAGCATGTTGTCATATGGTATAGGATAACCCTTTAATCAGTTGGGGTCAGCTGTCCCAGCTGTGTCCCCTTCCAACTTCTTGTGCACATCCATCCCTACTCACTGGCAGGGCAATGTGAGAAACAGAGAAGTCCTTGATGCTGTGTAAGCACTGCTCAGCAGTTACTAAAATATGAGTGTGTTATCAGCACTGTTTTGGCAACAAATCCAGAACACAGCACCAAATGAGCTGCGATGAAGAAAATTAACTCCACATAAACCAAAACATTACACCAGCTTTAGTGCTTGAGCTCCCCTCATTTACCTGTGCAGATATCCTGAGTTGGAGCTGCTGGGACATTTTATACTGTGTTGTCACATGTGATTTCAAATACCAGATAATATCTACTAAGTTGTTGCCATGGTACAGACTTAGATGTATAGAAAACAGACTGGAAAGAATCTGTTTAAGTCACTGGTCTAGATTTGAAATGGTGGTCTAGATTTTTTTCCTCACACATTAGCAGTTTCCTGCATCATAAAACAGTGCTGCAAAACTGCTTCTAAATGATACCCTCATGTTTTCTAAATTCAGTATTACTTTTTAACAGACTGTCTTAATTTTGTTTATTTTATTCCTGCAAAGAAAGACTTCTCATTCTTCATTAGAATTTTTTCTTTTGATGACTGAAAACCTAGAGGAGAAAAATTTGGAAAAAATATTCAGGTTTTATGCTTAAAAAATAAAAGGTTGAGAGACTTGGCTTGCTTCCCAGAATAATATACTTTAATTGGTCAATATGGTGTTGGAAAAATGTTGCTTTCTGTTTGTGTGCCCTGAAATATGTAGAGAGAACTTTTGCTTTATATAATGTGGTTTTGACTGCTAGGAATGTCACAGATTATGCATAAATAGTTCATTTAAAATGTTTTTTAATTAAATTTGCTGACTCGTAATTAGGAAGGTATTAAAATTTCCTCTTGAAAGGTGAGTTTTTGTAACTGCACATCTGAACTCAAAATGGCAGCATCCAGCTTTTGCTACTCACTATGGCACAAGCTGCTTCTGGGACAAGATAATACCAGTGCAGTAATACTCCTGCTTATTTGATTCCCATGAATTCAAGAGTGATGATACATTTCTCTCTGAGGTAAACTTTATACTTTGAAACTAGTGTCACTATATATTAAGTACTGTGTATCAATTAGAAATTGCAGGTTAATAATGTCGCATATCTGATGCAGAAGCTCAGTAATCCTTTTGAAGACGTTGCCAAATTCACCATTGCAAAAGCTCTTGGTGTCCCTCCATACCAGTGGATGTTCTCAATTGATGTTCTGCCATTTCTGCTTTGCTGCCATATGATTTTCAGTACATGCTGTTTTTCTTCTGTTGTCCACCTACTAAATCAACAGTGTGGCTGATATATGGGAGGAATAGCCACTGGACATAATTTAAGTAGCAGAGATTCAGCTTTAAGAGGTTGAGCAAAAAGCATGTAATTGTGGTCCTTGAATGGTTTTTAATCTGTTTATTGGGCCAAGCTGGAAGCTGTGTGTGATGGGTTGACCTTGGCTAGGTGCCCACCAAGCCACTCTAGTCACTCCCCCTCTTCAACAGGACAGGGGGAGAAAATACAGTGAAAAGCTCATGGGTTGCAGCAAGTACAGGGAGATCACTTAACAATCACCATCAAGGGCAAAACAGACTTGATCTAGGGAAATTTAATTTATTGACAATCAGGGTACAATAATGATAAATAAGAACAAATCTAGAAACACCTTCCTTCCACTCCTCCCTTTTTCCCAGGCTCAATTTCACTCCTAACTTCCCTACTACCACACACCAACTCCCCCCCCCCCAGCAATGCAAGAGAGATAGGGAATGGGGGTTCTGGTCAGTTCATAATGTGTTGTCTCTGTTTCTCCTTCCTCCTCATGTTCTTCTTCTGCTCCATTGTGGGGTCTTTAATGTCTCCAATACAGGTCCTTCCCATGGGCTGCAGTTCTTCAGGAACATCTCCAGCACGGTCCTTTCCATGGTTTGCAGTCCAGGCACTGACTGCTCCAATGTGGGTCCCCTATAGGGTCACATGTCCTGCCAGAAAACCTGCTCCTCTGTGTAGGTTTCTCTCCATGGGGCCACAGTCCTGCCAGGAGCTTGCTCCAGCCTGAGCTCTCCACAGGCTTCAGCTTCCTTCAGGAAATATCCACCTGCTCTGGTGTGGAGTCCTCCATTGGGTGCAGTGTGGATATCTGCTCTGCTGTAGGCATCCATGAACTGCAGGGGGATAAGCTGCATCACTTTGGTCTTCACCACAGGCTGCAGGGAAATCTCTGGTCCAATGCCTGGACCACCTCCTCCTACTCCTTCTTCACTGATTTTGGTGTCAGCATAGTATTTTCTCTCACTTATTCTCAGTCTTCTCTCCACCAGCTGCTGTTGCACACCTTTTCTAGTCTTACATATCACAGAGGTGCTATCAACATCGATGATTGACTCAGCTTTGGCCAGCATTGGATCCATCTTGGAGTGGACTGAATGTCTCTGTCCAACACAGGAGCTGCTTCTGGCATCTTCTCACAGTTCATACTTGCAGCCCCCTCTCTACCAAAACCTTGCCACATAAACTCAACACATTGTGAAACACTACCACTGTAATTGTCACATATGTTAGCTTGTTTAAAATACATGTACATGTATTTAAGTGGGCACTTCCATTTCAGAAAGGTTGGCTGTTCTGAACAATTTAGATAATAAGAGGGATTAATACAGGATAAGCTATTTCTACTTTTTTGTTGTTCTAGTCAAGGGTAGGTAGGTTGTAACAGATGTTTCTTTGGCCTGTGTTGCTTTGTCTTCATGTAGGACAGAAGTTCCAGTTTTCAACTCGTGATGGATGGATTGCTGTAGAACTTCTGAGTGTTTTGTGAGGACTATATGATATACAGAGAAACAAGGATGCTTGTCAATCTGTTGCCTAGAGAGGTTGTGGAGTCTCCTTCTCTAGAGACTTTCAAAAGCTGCCTGGGTATGTTCCTGTGTGGCATGCTGTAGGTGATCCTGCTCTGGTAGGGGGGATTGGACTCAATGACCTCCAGAGGTGCCTTCCAACCTCTGCCATTCTATGATTCTATGGTTCTATGACTCTGTGATTCTACAATTCTATTCATTATAAAAGGGTCTGTGCTTCCATTAGAAAGATATGAAATATTTGGAAATTGTGGATGAGTTGAAAGTCATCATGCTTTATGTGTTTAGGATATACTTAAACTTATGGATAAAAAAACTATGGACATTTATATATATATTTTTATTATTATTTTTTAAGTGACATAAGAAAAAAGGGCCACAGTACCACTGGCAGATCCTAATAACATTGAGCAATAACTGCAAGAGTATTTATGACAAAGTTAATTCAGAGTATTCCACGTAGCCAAGAGTTTCCAGAAATCTTATATATGCAGTATCTGTGTGAACTGGAATTTGCATCAGGAAATCACCAAAGTCAATCAAGAAATCATGGTCAAACTCACTCACTTTGTTCAATAATCGCTACCATACTTGCTAGAAGACTAAAATTCATTAGCCATCCTGTGTGATAGTAAGATATAAGGCCAGTAGATGGACCCAAAGATACGATATCCTTGATGATGTAAATATGTGATTGTCACAAAATTTCTCAGTATGCTGACCATATTATTTTTGATTCTTTATAGTGAATGGCTATTTCTTACTTGTTTGCATTGCCCTACTTCTACATGGACTCAGATTTTCTCTCTGATTCTGTACTTAGATTTTTGATAGATTTTAAAAACTATTTTGTTATTCCAAGAGCAATATAAATGGCAACCTGAGGGTTTAGACAATAAGATATCTTAGAATAAGAGCTTGGAGGTGTTAAGAAGGTTACTAAACAAAATAAGATCTGGCCAGTTAATAGTTTTATAACATAGCAGCACTTAAGAAAAGGAAAATAAATGCATTGCACATATAACTAGATTCTATAGGAATTACAGGAATCATATTCTGAATGGGGGAGAAAATGGATAAAACTTTGAAACAAGCTTTTTTTCCCTATACTAGAATGGCAGTGGAAGAGAGTAGATATGCCTGTTAGGAGACATCTTTTGAAAAGCTTCCGATATTTCCTTTTTTCTTGACTGGCAATAAAATATCTGGTTACTTTTCCAATCTGTTGTCATACTGCTTTCTTAGCTAATGTGGGTATAGGTTTAATAGTGATTGAAAAGCTCATAGAAGTGATGTAATAGAAAAAAATACAGCTGGGATAACATGGTTTGAAGTATTGATCCCAGAATGGCATGTTCTGAGTGCTATAAATTAAAAACACTATCAGCCCTATTAAATACATAAATTTGAATCTTCTACGGGATACTTCTCCTATAATTGGAATATATAATTTCTACTGATTCTAATGTATACCCACATATTTTTACCTCAGTGCTCCATCCAGCCAATGTAATTTGGTCAGTTCTTTCTGCAGGACTTGTCCTGTTAATCCACTTCAGATTTAGATGGATATTTATTTATTTATTATTTTTATTTTTAACCATGCTCACCTTGTATGCAGTATTTACAGGAATGCAAAATATTGAAACTACATTGTTCAGAAAGTTTTGTTATTACTGTAACAGTTGGGGAATTCCTTGTTAAACTTTTAAAGAAAGAGGAAGTAGCACATTACATTGAAACCCCCCCAAAAGTGGTAGTAAGGAATAGGACAGAAAGCTAATTTATGAAATCTTGCAATTAAACAAACAAACAAACAAAAAACATAAGTATCTCTTTGTCAGAACAACATCCAATAAGGATGCATGGAAAGTTGTTAATTAGCTGCTGATAGGAATAGAAGTTTACCCTTCAAGCTCTGGTTTTGAATTGCCTCGAGATTTGGAGACTGCTTTAGACAGGTGGGGTTAATAATTCTAAATCAAAGCAAACTCATTAGAACTTCTTTGATATGGAAATTGGGTAGGAAATTTATCAAGAGGAAGATTTATCATGAGCTTTTCTATTCCCTAGTTTTGACTGAGCGGGGAAGTTATACAAGAATTACCTTTCTTGTGGTATTCAGACATTCCTTTCTGTCTGAATTGGAAAATCTAAAATGCACTATTTAAATTAAAGGAAAAAAAAAAAAAAAAAAAGAAAAAGCTTTCTTTTACATAGGTAG
>JAAGNO010021710.1:7513-39066 GCA_033439905.1 Ceryle rudis
TATTATAATTAACTGTTACTATCTGTGTGGCTTTTTGTGGCATTTCCCTATTTTGCCATTGTTTATTGAGTTCTGGATGATGCTGTGCATCCTCACAGACAGCCCTTGTCAGGTTGCAGCGAGGGCTGGTGGATAGCTGATGGCTGGAGATCCAGGCAGCAAGGGAGGGATGCCATGAGAAGCAGGGCAGGGGCTTTACCAGCCAGGGCCCAAACCAGCTTTGGGCTGCTCCTCTTCCTGTCCTTGCCCAGACGGCATTTCTGACTGAGCTGACAGCTTCTGCCAGCGAGACGTGATGCTCCCCACACAGTCAGTGTGAGAAAAATAGCTTTCTCCAACTTCCAGACTCCATCCACCCAGAGACTGGTCCTCACTGCCCAGGATGAACGCCTCAGTGGGATCTGGATCTCGACTGTCACTGGTGACTGAGGCTTGCCAGGTTTGGATATGACACAAGCCTTCCTGCTGGAAAGGTGACAAAGCAGACACTTTTTTTATCAACATTTTATCACCTGTGTAAGTTACCTATTGTCAGTACTATATTACATTCTGTAATAGCAAACAAGAAAGTGCTTCGAGACAAGTGTTTATTATCTGTGTTGTGTTGTAGCAACTGATTTGACTACACTAAATGATAACTCAGAAGGACTTTGCATCCCATAAAGTTTATCATTTGTTATGAATGTTTGTATTAGATATGGCACTACAAAATAATTCAAAAATGTTTCTGGGAGAGTCTGTCTAGTTGCTTTTCCAGAACGTTCTTGGTTGGTTTTTGTTTTTTTTTTTTTGTGGGGTGGTGGGGTGGGTTTTTTTTTTTTTTTTTTTTTTTTTTTGTTGTTGTTGTTGTTGTTGTTGGATGGAAGTTGTGAAGACTTGTCTTTGTAGAGAAATTGCTTTAATTGGAAGTTGTATCCTTGTGAAAATCTGATGTGGGCAGTGCTTCCCAAAGCGAGGACCCTTATCCGTGTGGGAAGAGCAGCTGGGGGGCCACTTTAAGGAGGGTCAGGAGGAAAGTTTGCTTTTCCACCAGCCCTAGGATCTTGTGTAAGTCTCAGGACAAAACTTGACTTCCTTGGCTCTCTTTGATATTTAATTAAATTCTTAGTAATTACACCAGAGAGTAGATACTGTCCCTTGAGTGCAGCTGAACAGGATAGAGGGATGGCCAGTGTGGCCACAGAAGAGAAGCTCCAGACCACGTGCTCCTGTAACCACCTCGGTTATTTCTTACCAATAGAGAAGGTACGAGGATAGGTAATGACCTGCGGGATCTTTTTTATGGCTGTCTGATCACTAGTTAGACAGTTTTAGATGATACAACAAAGGAGTATTTTGTATAAATGGTAGAGCTACTCAATGAAGTGGTGAAATATTTACTTAGCTGTAAGCTGTGGACTTCCCTGTAAAGTATCTAGTCCCTCCTATACACAATTATTGCTTGTCTTGAACAGTGCAGCAGTTAATAGTTTGTAATAACGTAATAGGCTAGTAAGCAAGTTGTTTGTTGTATCACACAAAGAAGAGCATTTATCGTTGCTTTTACCATTACTCTGAGTGACGGAAGTATTGCTACTTGGACAATTATTTTAAATGCTGTCTCAGGCAGAGTACTGCTTGTCACAGAGGGCTGCTCTCCATCTGTGCCATGATATGGCATGTTTTCACAGGGATTTGCTTCGAGAACGAGCATCGCTTCACCTATATTAAACACCTTTTCAAATATATCTGCAGAGGATTGGTGTGATCAGGGTCAACTTCTGCAGGACAAAGCTTTGAGACTACGGTTTCTTGAAAATAGTATTGCAACTGCTTTCTTGATGTAGCACTCCTTGTCCACAAAAGACCACTCCTTACCCATGATGTAGTGAAACTTTCAGAGTGTCCAAAGGTGTCTCTATCACCCTGCAGTGATGTAAAGGAAACAACCAGAGAAGTTCAGGACACCTTTTAGCAGGAAACTCATTCTTGACAACCTTGTTGACAGTACACGTGAATGGAGTGGGCTTGAAGGGAACCAGGAGCTGCCTGCTCTGACTTGTGGGGCTGGGCATTCGTGTGTCAGCCTTCAGAAAGCACTTCTGTGCCTTCCAGAGTTTTAAATGTGGAAAGCATGTTTTCTGTCGGGTTCCTGGTCGGCAATTGCATCTGTAATGTTCGCTTCTCCCTTTTGTACGCCCCTGCCCTTTTTTCCCTTAGCAGCTGCTACTTTGCCTGGAAAGCATGGATGGATTTACTGACACATCCTTAATTTTTTAAAGTTACTCTTGGGTATAAATCTGATCTGTGACTTTTTTTATTTTGCATTTAAGCATTCAGGTCTTATTGCGGCCTCTCCACCTGTGTGTTAGGAGGTAAATATGAGCTGTAAGAGTAGCAAGGTTTCCTATTTATGGGGGAAAAGGAGTCAGTATGTTGAGATGTAAATTTACAGGTCAAAGATTATGAATCCATGTCTTCAGAAAAAACCAAACACCTGTACTAGAAAAGTTGCTGTCTGGTCCAGTATGGCAGCTAGTGTATTGTTAGGTGCAATTACACTGAAACCTAGAGGCCAGGTTTCCATTCCAAGAAGCATTACAGAAATATATCTCAAACAAATAATTTATGTGTTAATATATTAATAATTACATCTTTTAGTACAGATATTGCATATGTTCCATGTATAATTTATCCCAGAAAACTGTTTTACTGGGTATAGTGAACAAATAAGTTAAGAAGCAAATAATAATTTTTTTTAAACCATGAAAACATTTAAAATGTAAAAATAATTTATAAATAAATATTTATATGGCTGTGATTAATGTTTGTAATCCCTACAGCAAAATAAGAAAGTTCATATACCATTAGTGAGCTTACTTTGCGGTGAAAGCAAATGCTGAAGTCATGCCTCACCAGTACTGCTGTTCTTCCATGAAAAACCTCTGAATGATCATAATGTGCATGCTGTCATAATTAATGAATTCGATTGTTTGCTTTTGCGCTGGGTAGATCATTTATTCTCAATTAAATATCATCTTGTAATGTAAAACAGCAATAGCATATCAAGGAGCTATCGGTCAGATCGTCTGTGAGAGCCCGTGTTTCTGAGGGGGTTGGATTTGAAATGCTAACATGTGACACGGCATGATGAATTTTTGCATAATATTGTGGGTATTTGGTGTTTCTGAGTTTTCTGACCTGGTTCCTAGGTGGTGTAATGGTCATTCAGGAACATTCAAGGATATTGAGGTGATCAAGAAACTAGAACAGCTTTCCAGAATTAGACTTCCAGTGCTTGGCAGCTTGCTCGCAACTTGTATGAACTTGCAGCGATGAAAAGCTTCAGTTAATTAAGTCCTATCCCGCTCAATTATGACTCAAGGGTGTCGGCCAGATCAGTAAATGAAATAATGCTCCTATCCAAAGCTTCCCGTAAGTCAGTGGGAATTTGCCTGATTAAACAGTTATGAGCAGTCCTGTATTAGAACTATTGTGTTTGTTTACAATTAATTAAGTGATATAAAACAAAACCAAAACAACTCTGGAAGATAGGACTGTTTTGGAGTCATGTAGATGAATTGAAATATAAGAGTGCTAGAAAGTCCACAAATAGAAAAACAAGTGCTGAACAAACTTGCATATATTCACTGAAAGGCTTATTTGAACCACGAGGGCAAAATTTCTAATTCTGGGAGTTACAAGCCATCCAGCTGCATGGAAGAAATAAATGAAACTCTAACCAAGTGTAGAATAGTGTAGAATAACATTTGTTTAAGTATTTCCAGGTGGATCAGGCTCAGATGGCTTCTCCTAGGGAAAATCATGCCTCATAAACCTTTCAGTTAATAGAAGTGTAGATAAAGTTGACTCAGAAAGAGTAATCTAGTTTGATTTTTTTATAACTTTTTTTCATAAAAGAGCCATATGATCAGACCATGGGTTGTTTGGTGGTTGTTGTTTTTATTTTGTTTTGGTTTTGAAATGAAGTGAGTGCACATCTGGTTACAGAGCAGGGAGAGGGGCATGAGATCCTTACGGGAACCATGCTAACTCCAGCATGACATTTTCAAATCCAGAGAGATGATTGTCCCTCTTAGGAAGAAGGTTGATTTTTTTGCGGCTGTTGTCGGTGAGAGGATGAGCTCACTTGATGGCAAACATCAGTATTGTTCTTTGAGCCTTTATCTTAGATTCACTTGCACTGAAATGGAAGCAAGACTTTGCGTCCGTGTGTTTTGGTGTTTTTGGAGGAACCACGGCTGGTGCTGTGCTTAAACCTCCCTGTGTTCTTTGAGATTGTGAACAGGAGGGAGTTAGTCTGACAGTAGTTTCTTCTGCACGATACCAATGTAACTGAGAGATTAATGAATAACGTGGGAGTGGGTAACCTCATGCTGGGCTGAAATGGGGAGAAGCAGTGTCCCGTGCCATGGCCCTTGAAGCCTTGTTCATCTCCGTGCCGTGGAGCTGAAGGAGAGTATGTGCAGTCAATCTCAGTTTTTAGGATGAGGAACTGGTTCTTCACTGCTTCTCTTGTTCACCTTTGTGTGCTGTCGTTTGTGTATGACAGAGTACTGAAACTGCTGAATGTTTTCTGAGTGGTTTCTCAGAATTTTGGAGCAATTACTTGGATTTTCATGAAACAGGTGTCTCACAAATCAATGAACAGGCATAGATCCTCCTGTTCTTTAGAGAGTCCTTAAACTTTGGCAGTCTGGGGCAACAAGTCACAGTCCTGTCTTGGGAGGTACATTGCTTGGGGTGTCTTGATTTGTGATAGTTAAGGTACGTGGCTTTTTCTTGGGCTGAAAACTGCTTGCTGCAGAGAGAGGAATAAACACGGGAGATGTGAACTTGTCATAGAGATCTGATGAAATTGCTTGTTCAGCATCTGGTATAAGGACTTCATTCCTGGGGAAGGGATGTATTTCTCTAGGGAACTTTGTTGTGCTGTGGGCAGTCAAACCAGGATGAGAGACTGTATGTCCGAGCATCAAAAGAGGACAAAATAATTCTAACTTGCAGAGTTAACAAAATCTCTGGCTTTTTCATTAACTCCATGGCAAGTGCTTTCGCAGAGATAGCTGTCTGAAGAGCCATGCGCTGATTGAGTTGAGGACGGGTAGCCAAATTCTGATTTTCCATTGACGTTCTCTTGGGCCTGTGTCTGGTTTGAAACTGCTGTCTCTCCTTTAGGTTGTACACTGGAATGGATGTACCTCGCTATCTGGGTTGTCCTGATCTAGAATACTAGGACAGCCATGGTCTGCAGGTCATTACCAGTTTGGAGTCAGCCAGGGCAGCTGACCCGAGCTGGCTACAGGTGCATCCCAGACCATAAATGTTACACTCAGTATAAAGTGGAAAGTTTGCTGAGGGTGGGGGCTCCTCCTGATCCTGCTCTTTCTCTTCCTTCTCCTCCTGCTTCTCTCCATCCCTGGACATGCTGGCTCACCATCCTGCTCCAGAGGATGCTTTCCTTTTTATTGTGACTGCTGTGCATTTGCTGGAGTGGCTATAACTTTGTGTCAGCACTGGTATTACTTTTGTCATTTCATTACACCTGTTAATTGCTTTGCCCACAATATCACAAAGTTCTCTTGTGAAATACCTTTTTACGCCCGGAATTCATTCGACCCATGAGTCTCCTCTCTCTTTCCTGATCCTCCTCCTCGGCTGTGGAGTGGTCTCTCAGCTGTGGAGTGGTCATCGGGTGAGGGAACAACTGCTATAGTTTAGGTCCGGATATGGGCTCAGTGTCAACACCGGCTCATTTGGAGGCTGGCTGGATGCACCGTGCTGCTTGCCCTTTGTATCACTTAGCTTTGTTTAGTTACTGTTACAGCATTCAGCTGGAGACTGATAATTATCAGCAACACTGGTCCAATTGCATTAACAGCAAACACTGACTCAGTTACTGGGATTCATAAATTGTGGATTAGTTGGATTCCACCTGTGGCTTTGTGTGCTTGGCACCCAGCCACAGTTAGTAGGAGTCAGAAAGGGAGCACCTGTCCCATAAGATTAAAAAAATCTTAGTAAACATTAATTATAACCTTTGTTTTCTGCATTCTGTGGGTTTGGAACTGTTAATCGTAATACAGCTGACTTGCTGCTTTGCCTGGGATGGGTTTGGTCATGTTAAATAGCTGAGGCTCCTCTGTGAGTGACATTGGCAAGAGGTTGCGGTTTCATCACTCCATGGAGCCAAGTGGTGCTTGCACGGTACCCAGTAGGTTACGCAAAACACCAGAGGATGTCTAAACAACAGCTCTGCTAAGGCTCATTCTTCAGCCAGCCTGATGATAGCTGCCTTCGGTGCGCTGACAGCGCAGGGTTGTGCACCAGCTCCGTAAGAAATGCTAAATGTTGATCAAGCCAATAAAGCGTGGCTTTGATCACGCTGGCAATGTGAAAGGCAGAGCGGACTGTCAGCACCACCAGTTGAAAAACAAAGTCTTAGGCATGCCAGAATGACAGTGGTTGTCAAGACTGGCTTATCCTAAATATCATGTTTCGTGAAAATGATCATTAGCGCTCTGTACCTACAAAGGACATGCACAGTTAACCTACAATGCTTCATGATAGCTCAGCAAAGCAACTAATATGAAGCTAGCCTAGTCCCATTATAGTTTTCATTGCTGGTGATAAAAACATCTACATGTTTTACAGTTTTGAGGTAGAAAGCTTTGTGCTGTAAATATACAGTATATAATTTGACTTTGGTACTAGGCACTTAATTTCCTGGGATGATCCTGTACTGCCACTTGATTCTCTCCTCTTTATAGGAAAAAAGGTTACTCCGTCTTATTTTTATACTCCCATTGTATTTAAAATGCCAAAAAACCGTGGTAACTTCTTACTTTGCTCAGCCATGTTTCGTTGTGCTGAAGCAGCAGTATGTGTCTTATCACCGGAGTTAAGAAATCACACATTCCTCTGCTGGGTGGTAAACGAGTTTGCCTGTGATTCTGTGCTTGTGAGAATGGCTGAACCTGCACTGCCTTTCCATCAAAAGTCTGCATCTGCCACAGACCAAGTTCTGGTGTTCCTAACAGGGAAGTCTGAGGGCAGGGTGCGTGTTCTTTCCCTGTACCTCTTATTTGACCTTGGGAAAATTTTTTCGACTCAAGAAATATCTGTCAGTCAACTCCCTTGACAGCTAGGCCCTCTCGAATGCTGGCAAATGTGCCGCGCTGTAATGTCGAGACCAGGGTCTTACAGGGGAATTAAATTATTGAAAATCATCGCATAGTTCTTACAAAAAGTAAAAAGCAAGATCAAAGTAGTAACTGACTTAATTTCAAACTATAAGCAACACCCCTGCGGTGGCAAGGTAACATCTCTTCAGGAAGGTGGCTTCTTGGATCTTGGAACGTGGACTTGCTTTTTTTTCATGCTACTGTTGAAATCCTACTTCAAGTTATAGGGGAAATTGATTTCATGGGGCAATGCTCCTTGTGATTTCACATAAACCAAAGTTTAAAATGGTTTATTTGCTTTATCTTGGGGAAGAAAATGTGTATTAATGTCCCGGTGTTTTATTTTGTGTCATATTAATTGATTGTTTGGCCAAAGAAGAAACATGCTGTAGTTGAGCATAGTGAAAAATACCAAGGTAGCAAAGAGCTGGAGGCAGGGGCTAGGGGAAAGGGGGAAAAGAAGTCTCTTTCACTCTTGCAAAAGGCCTGTTACTGAAGTTATTCCATTCAGCGTTTCACCTTCCAGGATGATAAGTGAATAGCTTAAAAGGTTGTCAAAAATGCCAACTGATCTGGGTGGGAAGTGGAAAGCCACTATAATCCAATTAATCACAGCGTACTGGATGCCTCTTTGTCAGTGTGAAGCGACTCCAACACATGCTCAGCTGTTACTCTTTCACAATGAGTAGTACAGTTGTCACTCCCTGTCTCTTGCCAGCAAAAACATCCGCTGGGCTTGTTTTACCACCAAATATTTTTACACTTTTGCAGTAATAAATATAAACTACCCTGGCTGGAACAGACATGTGCAGTCCCACTACCGCTTGCATTGCACAAGAGACAGGAGTTGAGCTGTGCCTCTGTCCTAATCGGCACATGTGCTCAGCAGTGGAGATTCCTGCTGTAAGGGAAGAGTTCCTCCTCTGGAAACAGAAAACAGAAGTGAGTGGTGGCCCAGGAAAACAGAAGTGAGTGGTGGGCCAAATTATAAAATGAGCCCTTGCAACTGTACACTGCTGACAGTCTCTACTGGCTTCTGACGTCTTCTAAAGGACCCTGGCAGCATTCTCTTCTACCTGGCTGCCATCAGAGGCACATCCACAGACCCAAAGAGCTTGGGAAGTGGCAGAGGTGCAGAGTCTGCTCGTGCACGGTGATTTAACCTCTCTTAAAATTCTGCCATCTTCCGTGACATACAGGGTAACATGACAGATGTGTATTTTGTTTACAATTGCATTTTCTTCTCTGACATGTAAAAATATGTAACAGTTAAAGGAATCCGCAGAAGAGAAGCGGGGTGTTTGTCATGGCTTCTGTGGAGCACATAAGATAAGCCATTATGTAGGGCCCCAAATCCTTCGATACTACACCTGCAGTGCTTTTGCTTGTAGTCACTACTACTCTGTGTGCCACAGAGCTAACAGCTGACATAGCACAGCAGACTAGAGGAGGTTTACATCACTGGCGAGATGCTTGTTGTACTAACTGTGCTTTGGTATGATGTTTGTGTCTTCATGTAGGCTGGAATGTGGTGCAGCTGAAAGGCTGGTACAGCCACAAGCTCTTGTTTGGAAGGACCTGCCTTTAAGGCTTCATCTGAACTCTATTTAAGATCATGCCAAGCTTTTTAAGTACTGAAAATATACTTGTTTTGAACAGTGCAGAAGGCTTACACAGCTGAACGCTCCAATATTTACATTTGACGTCAATGGGAGTATTGCCTGAATGTGGGATTAGAACCACTGTGCTGTTTTCTGCTCCGAGCGTCAGCGAGAAGTTGCGTACACACCCGATGAACCTCTGTGGTCTCACGCGGGCCTGGTGCCATGGCTGCAGCATTGCGACCACAGCAGCCTTTGATAAACTCTGCTGCAATACAGAGTGCTTCCCGTATGTTCTCATGACAGTGCCATTTCTGCTGACATGAGACGAGTGCAGGGATGTTAGGACAGCATCACAGGTTGGGTTTCTGTTTAGGATGGGTAATGCTGGTGTTTTATTTCTTGTTTGCATAACTGTGGCACCCCGTCAAGGGCTGGGGCTCTGTATGCTGTAAAAACGCAGGTTTGTGTGGCTGAGAGGAAGAAACGGTGCTGAAAGTAAGCAAAACTGTTAAGAAGCTAAGCCGGATTATGTAGTTGGTAGGCTTCCTTTTTAAGGTGTAAAGAGTAAGAAACTGTCGTCTTCCCTGATGATGGGATAAACATCCAATGATAGGCCAAGGGGCAACGGGTGCAAGCTGGAACATAGGAGGATCTGCATAAATATGAGAAAAAACTTCTTCCTGCTGAGGGTAACACAACACTGGAATGGGCTGTCCAGAGAGATTGTGGGGTCTCCTTCTCTGGAGGCATTCAAAACCCACCTGGACATGTTCCTGTGTGACCTGGTCTAGGTGATCCTGCTCCGGCAGGGGGATTGGACTAGATGATGTTTGAGGTCCCTTCCAATCCCTAACATTCTGTGATCAGATACAGGATTTTTTTTTTTTCTTTTGTTGTTTGACTGAGCAATTGATAGATAGAAGTGTGGGCATCTTCTTATTTTATGCAATTAGAACATACACTGGGCCAAATCAGAAATAAAAATATGATCTTGAGGTCTGCTTCCATCCTTTTGCCACAGGATAGCTGGGTTCATCTGCTTGTTTTGAACAGCCTATCCTGGTTTTCTACTGCGCTCATGGCCAGCTGAGGAAGGTGATTTTCTCAGGTGGTATGATCTGAAAGCACTGCACTTGGGCCACTGGATTTTGTGTCTTTTCAGTACACAGCTTGTACTACAGACAATAGGGAATAGCTATTCCCTACTCAGATGAGGGGAAATCTGTTCTTTTTAATGGAGTAATAGCAATGCACATGCAGATTGGAGTAATGATATTAGACTAAGCTACTCTGTAGTTATGGTTTACTTAAAAGCAGTACCTTTTACCTCTGTAACAAATCCCATAGGACTTTCCACTTAGGGGAGAAAAAGGTGGGGGGGGGGGGGTGGAAACTCTGTTCTGTTTAAATCTGACTACTCTAATTGTAGTGCTTAATCCAGTGTTCTGATTAGCATGATTATATTTCTCCAACACAGATGTTCTGGAAATTTGCATTTTGTTGACATCAATATTTAATTTTATTTTCTTAAGGCTCAATTTAATTTTGCTCAAGAATTATATAAACAAGAACACGTGTGTAACTAAGCTGTGTTCTTCCCCGCAATCTCTTGGAATTCAGTCGTTCACTTCTGGGTGGTCACTTTACTACTTACTGGATGTTTTTATACAGTGGGGTATATAGTGGGAGCTGTCTTATATAAATGAGAATACAATGGAATCTTGTTTACAACTAAAACATTTGAACTGTCTTATTGCAGTCACAAATCTCTTCCTGTGGTCAGCACAGGAAAATTCATCTGTTGTGACAGTGACAACTTGGGATATGTTTCAAAGCAGCAAAAAAACTTTACTTAGAGGAGGGGGGAAACTGTCATCTTGTGGGGGCTAAGGACTCTGAACACGGATGGCAAATACTGTGTATTAAATCCTTTAATACTGAAAGGAAATCCATGAAAAGTTGCATCATGCCTTTTACTTCTTATCTGTCCATACCTGTCTTACTTCATTTCTGTCAGGATAAACAGAGTCAAACTTTGTTACAAGGTAAAACAGCCGAGGCTGTTTCTCGTCCTGTCAGCATTTTTGTTCTAAAAGATGCTGCTGCCACAGCCCTCTGTGCTTGCTGCACCTCAAGCATCCCCATCAACGGAGGGATGCTGCAGTACGCATTGCAACAAGAAGAAAACAGTTGTGTTCACACAAGATGGAAGTTGCTGGACAGATAATTGCTGCTTCTTCAGAGGTAGTTTGGAGAAACATCTTGGCCATTTTAAGAGGGAATCTGCTATGACAAACTCAGACACTGGTTTGGGTCAGTGCCATGCAAATGGTTCTAATAAAAACCCAACCTTCCTAAATATTGGTGCTTGAGGTTTGCCAAACCACGTTGCATAATGGCATTTACTGTTTGGGCTTGAAATAGCAGAAGTGTTGATGAGTCCTTCCAGATCTACGCTTACGAGGCTGAGTGCTGTGGCGTGAGCCCCTCTTGTCCCCATTTTGGTTTAGGGGTTCTGGACCTTAGAGATGGACCTGGCAAGATCAAATCCATTTTTGGAGGTGCAGTTGGTCCTAGTAACATACTGGGATAGAGGAATGGCTGTGGGTTCTATCACTGTTGAGTACTTCTCTGTTTGAGAGTGCGAGATCAGTTTGGCTTTATGCCTAGTTCGTAGCATGCAGTATACCTAATAAGTTTGGATCATCTCATTTCAGGGCCTGATTTTAGTTCATTCCTTTCATGTCTTCAAAGGTGAAGGCTTTAACAAATTGCAGATATTAACCAACTCTGTTTTTATGCTCCTACTTCATTATCTCTACTGCTGACTGAATGATACAATGTCTGTGAGGAAAGAAGACTGGTCTGCAGCTGACATAATGCTTCATCCTGAATGAGTTCAGGCTGGGGAAGTTGAGAAAACAATGGGTTAGAATTAAACCTCCACCCTTGACAGAGGATGTGCATTACCACTTTTGATGTGTGTTCATGATCTGAGCTCTCGCTCAGCACCAAGTTGCTTATGGAAGGGATCTGCTGAAGCACTTCTCTCCATCTGCTTTTGTTGGGAAGACTGAAAATTATTTTCCTTTGATGTGATCTTTCAGCAGTTACTCATTCATCTCCTCCGGAGTAGATGTCCTGTGCACATGAAATAAGTGCAGGCGTTCACAATATTTAACTGTACACCATATAGTTAGGCATTTAGAAATATAAATTATCATGGAGCATAGCTACTCATATGCTTAACACCAACCCTCTCACCAGTAATAGAAGGTGTGTCACAGTTCCCCATGGCAGATGCTCCTTCCAAGCAGCTGTGCTGGGAGCTGTAGTTATAACATCTCAGAGACTGGCACAAACACCCACTTAAACCTGGAAACTTGTTAACCTCTCTTAGGAGGATTAATCAAAGGACGTGGAATAAACACCACATGAGCTTGGAAAAGTTTAACGGCAAAGTTTTGCTCTGCTTGTGTGCGGCCTACGTTTGAATCGGAAACAGATGGAAAAGGCAAACTAATGCACAGAAGGGTTGGACTGGTGTAAGGCACAGCTCGAGGTCAGAACAGTTATTTCATTATACGCTTGGGTCACAGTTCTGTGACTTGCATGTCATTCAGGGCTCGTGGCATTCTGTTGTATAGCCTGTGTTCATGCTTGCTATGATGTGCCACTCTGTAGAAAAATTACCTATTCAGTAGTTTAAAACAAGTGGGAAGCTGATTGTGTACAGTAAGTGCAAGTGGGAGGGTGTCTTGGCAGAAAAATGTCCGAGCTTCGTGGGAAAATGGTGGTTTATTGAAAAAAGATGTGAGATTCAGTTTGAGATTGGTAGTTTTTATAACTTTGCAGAATGTGAAGGTTTGGTTTGGTAATAGATGATCTTTTCAATAAACAGTTAATTCTTTGAATAATCTGCCCTAATGCAGAAAGATGTCTATCTCAAAATCTAATTTAAATCCTGCATATAGAACAGTAAAGTTAGAGGTCTTGCTTGCTTCTAGCCCAGCTGTGTGGACGACTGAATGGACAACCGTGTTCATCTCCGTTGTCTTTTTTGATAACAGAAGGGAATCCCCACCCTTGGGATTTCCTTCTTGAAGTCTTGTAACTGTGCCCTTTTATGTGCTTATGTGATTGTTACCAGAGTACCAATCCTGTGTCTTGAAAGGCAAGTTTAATGCCTTTCAATAAAGCACTTCTGTAGTAATAACAGGTATAGTTCTTCCTACATTTTAAGAACAGAATCACACGCTTAGCTTGCATAAGGTGATTTTCCATTACCTTTGGTAAATTGATGTACAGTAGCTATGCTTTCACCTACATGTGTTTTTAAAAAAGGCGAATAGAGGACTTTTGTTTATTCACCCATTTTTTTAATGTTTCTGATGAATAACAATGATTTAAACTTGTGAAGTTCATTCTTGGTGGTGGTACTATTGTAGAACCGAAAGGTGGTATTACCTGGCATACCAGAAGTGATCTGTTCTAGGAGAAAGCAAGCAAAGAGACGAGCAAAACTCCACCCTGATAAATCAAAGGCAGCTTCCATTCCTTCTCTGTGGATGGAGAACTGAGTGTCATTCACACAATGATACTTTTATTTTGTTGCTTGTAAGTTTAGCTGGCTTTGCGATTTTTGGAGACAGGCTACTCAGTAACCAGCCATTTTACAACATGTTTGATTTTCTCGAGTGTTAGGAGTCTGGTTTTTGTAACAACCTGCAATAACATTCTATTTCAAAAGTACATGAGATCCAGTAATTGTGAACAGAGAAGGTTTGAGCTGGATCATTTTTGCCTTGCCAGTATAAGAGGGGCAGCCAAGAACATATTGCTCAAGCCACCTTTTTCTTATCCTGCTTCCACACGGCCAAATACGAGGTGTTCTTCCTGCCTTCTGCCACTTCCAGTTTTGCCGTCTACTGCTTTCCAAGCTTATGTGCCAGTCTGCAAGCCCAATGAGCACCTCCTTTTTATCCCTGGTTTGTCATATTCCTTCACCTTTCAATATCAGGGGATTTTGAAACCATGTCTAAACCAGATATTTATTTAAGCTGTTCTCTTGATAGCTTGATGCTGGTCATGATCCTTAGGACAGGAGCATGTTAGTAAACTCTGAGTTGTCCTCTTCTGCCCCTAGGAAATCTCTGCTCTTTTCTCTCCCTTTCAAGACATTCGAAGTAGCTGCTGCCCATCGTTATCTCCTCCTGGACGGACTTGAGTTTAAAAATTGTCTTGTAGGTTTTCCCATAACTCACTGAAAGAGGTTACCACGAACTCTTGTAACATTTAGAAACAGCTCTCTGGTCTCTGAGAACAAGTGTCCCATGAAAATGTTTCTGTATATATACAGTCTAGAGAGGCACAGAAGCCGTTCCCGTAAGGTTACCTAGCTGCACTCCAGGTTAAGAGGACTTCTGAAATCAGTGTGACACTTGCAAGCAAGTTGTTCTGGATCAGGACTCTGAAGAGCTCTGCTCGGCTGGCCGGTGGGGAAAGTCGCTGCCTTGTTTACCTTTTCTTCCATCCACTTAATTCTTTGGCACCGCGTGCTGTGAGAGAGATTTTTGGCTTGCCCATAAGCAGGGGTGGGAGCTATGGTGAATTCTTGTGTCTGCTCCTAATAATGATGCATCCTTGTGTGAATAACTTATTTATAAATAAATGTAGAAGTGTGAGAGGTTTGAATGTGCAGTTTTATTATTGCAACACACCGAAATATTCCCGTGAATGAGTTGATTGGGAGTTTATGAACACACTGACTCAGCAGAATAAATGCTACAATTTTTGCCATTTGAGCACATTGGCACTTTATGTAAAAAATCTGTGTCATGTAGATGATGGTTCTGACTGGGGATGGGCCTCCCCAGATGCAGTAGTTTGTACTTGCCCGTATTGAATTTCATTAGATTTCTCCCCACCCAGCTCTCCAGCCTGTCCAGGTCACTCTGGATGGCAGCACAGCCTTCTGGCGTTGTCAGCTACTCCTCCCAGTTTTGTATCATCAGCAAACTGGCTGAGAGTACGTTTTATTCCTTTGTCCAGGCCGTTGATTCCTTCGGCCAGTTCCCAATCCATCTCACTGCCTAGTGATACAATCTGCACTTCCTAAGCTTGGCTGTGAGGATGCCATTGGGAGGCAGTGTCAAAATTAAGATTCCCATTACAATATATTAGAAATTCAAATTAACAATTGCTGCAAATTACCTGCAGCTGAGGCTGGAGCATTAAAAAAAAAAAAAAAGATATACTTGAAGTTAGCTCTTCTGAAGAGGAAGGATGTGTTCAGCTTGTAGACAATGTAAAAAAAAGACTGCCATAACATGTACATTTAGAACTCATTGGGCATTGCTTGGTTTGGGTTCAAATAAGGAAATCCTCTGATGTGTGCGTCTGCAGGGGCTGGTGAAGGTATCTCAATAGCTGGTCCACAGGAAGTTAAGGGACCTGCTATTGATGTTTTGGAGAGAGTGCATTTTATTCTTGTCATTGGGACTAATGGAGAAAAGGTGTCATCCCAGCTTCTGAAGTGTGTTTTTTACGCTGCAGTCATGTGTCAGAATTCCCACGACGGTGCTTTGGCAGGCGCTGGCGCAGCGACGGTAAGGGAAGGTACCTTGAGGAGGAGAGATGGATGGTTTTCCTTTTCTTCTCTTTCTGCTCTGACAAGCTGTTGTTCTTCTCCCATGCTGTGATAGTGCTTCTTGGCTGGATGGAGGTGATGTCAAGGGAGTTACCTTCTGCAAGGTGGCCAGCTGTGTCCCGCATTGTATGAGTGCCCCTTTCCCACGACCTGCCAGCTCCTGCGTGTGCTGCTGGGCCTGTCTCCTCGTTGGGGTGCAGAGCGGAGGCGACTTGGACAAGCACCTGGTTAGGGAAGTGGGAGAGAGAGCTAAGAGATCCTCAGATCTGGAAAGACACTGAACTGTGTTAAGAACAAATAGTTCAGAGTAAGGAAATGCTGCTTTTGAAAGGACAAAAGGGAATAAAATAAAGGGGAACGGTGGAGAGAGATGATCCAGGAAAAACTAAGAAAGTGTTAAGGAAGCAAAGGGATGATGGTGAGTCAGAGGCAGATGTGAATGGGGGAAAAAAGGGATTAAGAAACAAATGAATAGGCAAGAGAAGATCCAACTTGTGAGGTTAGCAGTTTTGGTTTAATTTATATTTCAAATGTTTTCCTTGCGTCAGATACTATCAACACTTTTTGCAGAAAGAGAATACCTCCCAACTGCCTATAAGCTTATGTCTGCTTTCAAACCAGACCTTGAAAGAAATCTGCATAATTAAAGCCTTCTGGTGTGCTACGCAGCACCGCGACTTCTGCGCCAAAGAGCACTATCTGTACAATCTGTTTTTTTCCCATCTTTGCACTTCACTTTACAAGTCAAAGATTTGCATTCATCTGCATTTAAGATTATGCCAAGTGAGTTACCAACAGCTAACTCGGTCCCCCCTGCCCCTGCAAAGCACATGTGCTACTTGTGTTGCCCTGGCAGGGACTGAGCTGGGCACCGCATCCGTCGGAGGGGTGGGTGGGTGCAGGAGGGGGTGGCAGCTCCCTGTGCTACCTAGAGGGGAAATGGCAGAGGGTGGATGGATCTCCTCGCTGGCTGTCCTTGTGGTGCAACCAGTGAGCTGACAGGGAAGTGGAAATGATGAGGTGTTGCTGCTATAGATGACATGTGATTTGCCTCCCCTCGAACAAGCAGCAATGGCAGCCAGCAGGGAAGCCATGACCCCAGCAGCCTCTGCTGCCTCCCTGCTTTTTGCTGCCTGGGCTCCATGTGCAGCTTTTGCTCCAGGCAGACAAGAGTTGGCGAGGTGTTGTGCCACATGCGCGATTAGCGACGCTCATTGTAGGCTTTGCCGTGTCTTCCCGGCCTCCTGGACTTGGAAAATGCTCAGAGATAGTCACAGGGCACAATTGCCATCATTTGCATAAAACCCCTTTTTATTTCATGCATCTGTGGAATTCGCTGAACCTAAGTCATCTCTGGCGTAGCTGCAGTAAAGTCGCCGGAATGATAACAAGGGTGAATTTGGCCCTGCAAATGGCATGAGAAGCTCATCATAACCACTCCTGCCTTTCCAGCATTTGCTTCCTGGAACCCAACTGGAATCCTTGTAATAATTCTAGTGTGAAAATGCGATTTCGTGCTCAGTAATTGCAAATTCTCAAGTCATTTAAATCCTAAGCATCTTTGAAAACAACAGCTGATCCTGGTGTGACAAGGCTCTCTTTAACTCCAAGGAGACCCGTGCCTTATCCTCTGGTCGCCTATTCGGTACGGTACATCCACAGTGGGTGTTGTGCTGAGTCACCCCCAAGTCATGAAGCTGAAGGACTGGCCACAATGCATATATACAGTGAGGTGGGGATCATCAGTTTGAGCTTTTCATAGTGAAATTCATCCGTTTAATCATTTGGGTTTCATCCTTATTTGAGTAAATTTCTCATTAGGTTCAGTGGAACTTGATTAAAACTTTACTACTTAATCCTTAATTATTTTGCAAACTAATCTGTAGCAGGAATATTGACACAGATATACGTACAACAGTTGCAAAGTATGGAAGTTACTGAATATGTGTTACTGGCAGGAAAAAAAAAAAAGCCTGGTTTGGTCCAGTGACAAAGGTGAACTAGGGTGTTGATGCTGTACACCCTGAAAACAGAACAGGAAATGTCTGTCTGGGTCTTGCAATATTCCATGCTCTGTTTCTCTCGTCCGGGTTGTCTTGCCTGGCGGTGTGCCTCTAGTCTGCTGTGTCCAGAGACACAGCCTCCATATTATCAGTTGTAGGGATGGAGAACTGAATGATGCGAATCTTTTTATTTTCACGCTCTGCTCATCTGCCATATTCCCCTGTGGTGCAAGTCCTGAGCTTGGGGCAGGTACTGGTTTCTCAATAAGGTCCGCAGCAAGGGTCACAATCTATCGAGTGCTTTAGAGTGCTTTAGGCTTTGTGTGTGGTTCAATTTCCATAGGTGTAAAATACCTGTAGCTTCAGGGCTATGCTAGTAAAAGCCCAGGATAAGGTCTTATCTTTCTTGTTCAGAGAACCCAGGTATTTCCCCATCTGACGACTTCTAAGAGCTCCAGGGCTGATCCTGGGACATGAGCGCCTTCTGCCTTCTCCTCTCCCTCCCCGCTGGGCAGCAGAGCATCGGGCCTGCAAACACAACAGTGTGTCCCCACCGAATACTCCTCTGGTGTCCCTCCTTGGTTTGAGGGCATCTGGCAAACTCGTCTGGGATTTTGAGTAGGACTAAGTGAGGGAGCTCAAGAAAAACATCTTTTTAAATCTTCGATCCGTTCTAGTAAACCAGCAGTTATTTGTCAAGTGACTGTTCCTGTTAGCACTGCTGTGCTGCAAGGCTCTTTGTCTCTGCTTATCATACCTTTTAGGATTACATAAGGAGAAAAAATCCACCTCAATTATCATTTGATAGTCCACTCAGTATTGTTTGGAGTTAATACTGAATGGGAAGCCAGTGCCTTTTTTCTCTCTTTGTCGATATCAGTGATTAAGTATTTCTTGTCGTCTCACCCCAAAAAGAAAGCTTCTAATCGACAGGAAAAATACATGACCAGTAATAGAAATGTAGCATAACTGTCAGGGTCCTGACAGAACACACTCTAGTTTCTTGTGGGGCTGCAGTTAAAAATACCTATTGTAAAAATTGTGTCATTTCTAGTTTTTACGGAGAGACGGTTGAATTAAGCCAGTTCATAGGAAAGCTTTCAAGATACCTTTTGCCATTTTGAGTGTTCCTCAGTTATCTGTGTATTTATATTTTACAAGTGAAGACAAGGAAGTGACTAGCCACAATTAGTTGTCTGAACACATCCCATGTGGAATTAAAGTGTTGGAATTGCTCAGCTTAACCACCAGTATGTGGTGATAAACAGATCCTATTCGAGCCGAAAGGCGTGAGCCATAGGATTAGCTGTGAACTTTGAAGGCTTTTTCAAGGTTGGTAACAGGCAGCATTGACTGTTCCAGTGTCCATCTGCTGCAGGTGAGGGGATCCAGAGTGCGCACAGTCCCTGTCCCCGGCCCATTTCCACTGATCCAGAAGGCATTGCATCGGTGCACGCTGAGCGTGGGGATGGGCTTGTTTGTCTCAGGGTGGTGCGTGACTGACACGCAGCAACGTGGGCAGCTAACAGGTAGATGTGACTAACGGGAATAGGTGTGGTTTTTATCCGAAGGGTAGCGGTTTGTACCTTACACATTTTATTTGTGAGTGTGATGGTTCCACGCTGTTGTGCACTAGACAGATCCTCACTGGACTGAACGCATCCTGTCCATTGATACTGCTTTGGTACTTCCAGAACTACAGCACATGAACAATAGCGTGGAGAAGAGGCGCAGAAGTGACTCAGCTGGTAAAAAATGGTGCGTTCCTTTGAGGCAGCTTTATTCCCGCTTTCTGCCCTATCTGTGTAAGCAGCAGCAGTGTCAACGTGATCAGTGACAACTCGGAGTTGGTGTTGTGGTTGTGTTTGCCTGCAGCTTCCTCCGCTAGAAGGAATCATGGTGATTTTTGAACTGGAAATCCTTCCGGCAGCAGTGAGGAAAATGCCTGTGGGTGTAGGTGCATGTGGTCTTCCTCATACCTCAGAGCAGCTCATAATGTCACAGCCTCGAGCTTCTACAGACGATCCCAGTGATGAGGCAGCACATCAGAGGAGTACAAAGCTTCTGAAAGGAAGCTGCTATTGCTGGCATGACACTGCCGAGAAAAATGAGATTCGAATCGTATCTTACATGAGATATGCCTGAGCATGTTTTAGGTGGGTTTGGAATGCAGGCATCCATTTATGACGCTTCTGTGATACTTTGCCACAAGACCACCTCTCAAGATACTTAGGCTGTCATTTAAATAAACCAACAAAAAATGACGCAGAGCAAAACGTAACACAAAACCCCCCCAAACCATGAGCTTACCAAGAAGCATTAAGGCCTCCATATTCCCTGGGGGGACAGGCTGTCTGCCTTTTGCAATCACCTGAAAATTCCTTATTTTTCTACTAAAGTAATTTGCTATATTGATTTTATATGTTCATGGACTAGAGCAAGACATAAAGGTTAATGAGTCTCCTTACTGCTCAGGACTTCTGAATTACTTTTGAAGCTGCCCAAGTCAAAACCGTATCAGATTTCTAACTAAAAGAATTGAGGATATGGAATACTATTGGCAGAAAGAAATGACGTGATAAGCACGTGACGAATCCAAGTGAAGGTCAAAGCCACGTCTGCTTCGTAACATAGCCTTGATATATAGGACCGCTTTTTTTCCGTGGGTAGCAGTGGTATTGGGAGTCTTCGCTTAGAAGGGATTCACGCTTAGTCTCAAGAAAAAAGCAGTGATGTGTAACAAGCTTTTACTTGATGCATTACTTACTTTCTGGTTTGCCTGGTGAAAGAGTAAGGATAGTTTAGAGGACCTGAAGTGTGAATATGAAGGACTTTTTTAATGCGGAAGAAAAAATAAACTGAAAATATGGAGGAGAAAATTATCTCATGAAATAAGGAGAAAAGATTATTAGCGAACAATTTGTCAGCATAAAAATACAACCCTAAAACTAGCAAGGTAGGAGAGCTGTACAATATACAATGCTGGGTAGGATCAGACTGAGGTTCAGAGTGGCTGCGGGCTGCTTTAACAGGTGAAACCTCACGGGACACTAGTGGACGTTTGGCCTCTGAACAGGCTGCAAGACCGTGCAGCACAGGGTCGGATTTGCGCCAGTCTAACCCTTGGCTTCAGTGTGTTTGTACGGGAGCACATTTAGCCAAGGCGTCTCGGAATGAAGCATTGTTAAATAGAGCTGTCAAAAATGTGCTTGTGTATGTTTTTGGAGCTAGGCTTCTCAGTAACCTTGGGTTCTCCTTCATAGCTGCATCGACACAGAGTGCTCACAAAGGCAGTTAAGCTTTGTTTATTGGTGTTTTGTGTTACAAGGGCACCACAAAAAGCCAGACCTTAATAGGAGATGTGCCCTGTTCTCCGTAGTTTGTCGTGGACAGTGAGGTGGGGAGTCGAATTCTCTTATTTCACTGAAGTCAAGAAAGTGTGGGAAGAGAGCTGGAGGATCAAAGCTTCAGATCTCCTACCGGTAAAGTGGTGCTCTGACAGGGACATGTGGATGCTGAGGTCCCTTCAGGAGGAGGTCCCAAATTCCTGTGTGCTTTGTGAACTGTCATTACTCTGAGGATTTGGCTCTCAGAAGATGTGAAAGGTAAAATAAATTACCACCAACTCTGCTGCTTGCTTGCTTTTAAACACATTCTTCTCAAATTGAAGTATAATTATGGACCTCATAGCGCTCTGAACGTTTTATTTAGTCAAACTGAAAATTATATTCTCTGCAAGCTGCTTTAAAGCCAAAATAAAAGAAACCCACCTAATTATAGCAGCAGTGTGGAGGAGGTCTGCTGGTATATTGTACGATACATTTTGACAGCTGCTTTTTACTGGAAGATTGTCAAGGCCCTCACAAAAAGTATTTTGAAGTGCTTAAAATGTGCAGTTGCAAAATCTGTAGCCAGCAAAGACAAAAGGCCTTGTGCGCTTGCTTGGGCCAGGGTTATAGCAATGGCTAATAGCATATTCTCGTATTAGCTGGGCTTCTAAGCTATTTTCAGAAGATGATGAAGTTGTAAAGGATGAAACTGCACCATTTTTTGGCACATAGGGAAACTCTCCAAAAACATTCAGTGGGTGAGACGCATTTCAGATGTTTCTAATTTTAAGAATGTGGAGCGGTAGCTTTGTTGCTATACTTATGGTCAATAGGCCCATGGCAGATGGGGCAATTAGTGAACAAAATCCATCCTTAACCCCTTCCTTACTTCCATAGCTATTGCCATGTACATGCAGAGTCCCCGGACTTTACTCCTGGAGAGACTTAAGGAATGAGGTTCTGGGTATGTGGGCTGCACAAGCGCCATAAATACAAAAACATGCCAAGCTGAGAGGGAGCGTGGAAGAACAAAAGGACAGAGGGGACTAGAGGGAAAAATGTCTCTGCGCTGGGTTTTCAGACAGAACGTCAAAAATGGGCACAGGAAGTTGCTGCAGCTAGACCTAAGTGCTGACTGTTTCAGCTCTGCAGTAACTGATTCCCTGTGTAAATGCTGTGCATGTGGAGGAAAAATTCATCTCTCTCTCCCTCAACCCCGCCATTTTGCACCACTTCTCTTCCCTTTGTCCTTGTCCAGTGCTGATGCAGCGTCTCACTCTGTCGGCTGCACGTCCAGGAACAGCCATGCTGTCACCCTTCACCTGGCAGGGCCACACTGCATAAGGAAAGTAACTATGTGTAGTATCTATCATTGCTTAATAGGTGACTTTTCCTGGGAAATTAATAACCTCTTTCTTACAAAGAAGCAGAAAGTATTTTCTTGATGACCTATGTAGGCGAATTCTTCGACAGCTTATATACCATGAGTGATTTTGGCACCCTGGCTGAATATGCTTAGGCATTCACTCATTCAACCAATGCGCATTTGCATCGACTGACATTGAGTCGGACTTCAGGGGAGTAAAATTTGCTTTGATTTAGCTGCATTGTGAAGTACGTTCAAGAAAACTTCCCCCCCCCCCCCCAAACTGTGTGGTATGATTTCCAGAAGGTTTTACTGGAGTTTTGACAGACACATGATAGAACTATCCCAGGAGCCCTGTTATTTGTTATTAACATCGTTATACTAAGAGTGTAACTATGTGGAAAATACTGCTAATTAGGACTACCACATTGCTTGGTAGGGACCGAGGAACCCGCTTCTTATTTTGAATAAGTAGTTTGGTCATGTCTGTCCTTGCAACGAGTCCTTGGCTTCAAGGTGAAGAGCTGTGTTTTGCAAACGGGGCTTAGGGCTTGTCTGCCTGAGGAGTTCGTACGTGCGAAATGAGCGTGAAGTCTTTGATGTGAAAATGCATCCTATCGCAGGGCAGGGTATCATCAAAGTAAACCACCGTGTTTAATTCGACAGTAGGCACTTCCTGATGGTATTTAATAGATTACACCTCTCAGTCACTTTGCTGTGAATGACTTACAGCAGCTAATGAACTTTCATAGAGCTAATGAGGTTTTTATGAGGAAAGTTTCGGTTTATGCTGCACAAAGCTATGACTGTAGGTGACACTTGTGTTCCTGCACTGACCTTCCAAAATTTTCCTGGGAAAGGCAGTTAGCAGTACCCAGGGGGTAGGACACTGCACAGTGGAACTGGACTGCTTGCCAGGAAAGCCCATCCGAAGTAGTGCGTGCCTGGAGGTGGGAAGTGCATCCTCTGTCTGTCTTCCACACAGCACTCCACGAGGCTTCTTAATTCCCTTGGGAATTACGTGAGAAACGTGATGAAGTTGGTGTAACGTGAGGAGGAGGAGTGTGGAGGGGGAAAGCACGTGCTCCCTGAGCACAGCGTACCAACACAAAGCATGGCCGGCACAGAACCAGACATCATGCAGGTTTAGAGGATTTGGGTTTTTTGTTGGTGTGTTTTTTTTTTTTGTTTGTTTTTGTTGTTGTTGTTGTTGTTGTTGTTGTTTGTTTTTTTTTTTTGTTTGTTTTGTTTTTTTCTTCCCCTTTAATTGTTTGAGGATGGATCTTTAACAGAATTTTTTGGTGACTGCACATGAATGTTTATGCTGTTTATGGAAGAAATGCTTTTAGTAAAGGGATCTTTCCTGGTTTCCCTGGTACAGAATCTCAGGCCAGCCATGGTCTGCAGGCCGTTACCAGATTGGAGTCAGCCAGGGCAGCTGACCCGAGTTGGTTACAGGTGTGTCCCGGACCAGAAGCATCATGCTTAGTATAAGGGGGGGAAGGGGGGGGAAGTTTGGTGAGGATGGGGCTCCTCCTGATCTTGCTACTTCTCTTTTTTCTCCTTCTCCCCATCCCTGGAGGGCCTCGCTCACCATCCTGCTCCCAAGGATGCTTTCTGATTCATTGTGACTGTTATGTCTTTGCTGGGGTGGGTATAACTTTATATACTTTATATTGGCATTGGTGTTAGTTTGGCCATGTCATTAAATCTGTTCTCATTTCAACCTGTGGGTTTCTGCTCCTTTTCCCGATCCTCCATCCTGTCTGTGGAGGGGTCATTGGGTGATAGAGCAACTGCTATAGTTTAGCCCTGGATACGGGCTAAACGTAGACAGGATCTTTAACTGACATTTCAAGGAGTCTTTTTGTACATTACAGAAAATTCTTGTTTGACAGACTCGTAGGTACAATGTGTAGCCAGTACTTGGAAGAAAGGTCCGGCTCAGGTTATGTTCAGAGCTTCACTTTGTATCCAAATAATGAGTGTGTTAATATTAGCACATAACAATTGCTCATTGAGGTTACCAATTTGGTTTCAGCTGTCTGAAATCCATCTCGGAGATGAAATCTCAAGGGAAGTATTTCAGTACTGCTTTTACAGGTTTGTTTTGGTCTATTAGAAGCCAGGCTTCGGTCAGTCATCAGATACTTTAGACCTATTCTCTTAATTTAGCCTGTGTGCACCACTGTTTGATTTCCATTTGCCAGCTTCATATAAAAGTGATGCATTTGTTTCTGGTTTGACCCTAAGCAGTATGGTACAGTTCAGCTGAAAGAAGTCGGGCAAAGAAGTGGAAATCATCCAAATTTCCATTGATGTGGCCCGTAGCCCTTGTTATTTGGCCTGTGCATTCCTCACCACTGGAGTCTTAGACACAGGTAGGGGTTCCCCAAGGGCTGTTCCCCAAGGGTATGTGAGATGTGAGCTTGAACATGACACAGCCAGGATGCTGTCAGTGGGGAGCAAAGAACCTCCAGAGATGGACTCCGTGCCACTAAGTGCGTATGAATCTGCTCATAGCCGGTTCTCTAACATTGTTCCATTAAGTACAGAGAAAGAAAATGGATAACCTCCGTGCTGGTGAAAGTATCAGATCGCATTTTTTTTATGCTGTGCCATTGATTGAAGCGATCGGTCTTTTCACTTGAAAAAACTAAAGCAAAATAAACAAAACCAGCGAACACCACCTCTGTGGTTTTTAATTGCAAAACTTTAAATTCAAACCAATTATTCTTGTGTCAGATTTTAGGCAATGTTATCTGCAATTTATGGACTCTGTGTATATGTAAGAAAACTCCACTTCAGTAAAACTGGTCTTTTTCTTCTGATTGTTTGCATTTACTTACACAGCTCCTGCAGACCAGTCTGAGGTGTGACAGTTTCATTAGACACCCTTGGCTTTGTCGCTATAGCTGCAGGAGATGTTTTGCAGGTGTTTTTTTCTACCTAACAAAACAGTCTTACCGGTTTATTTCACCTGACCTTCCCCAGTAGGAGCGCCCTTAGTTCCACGAGGGGAAGATCAGCAGGAATGACCTATATATCTTTTCCCCATGTATTTTCCAGTAGATTGACTTCCTGTGCAGTGCCCCATAAGCGTGCCACCACTGCCAGGCATTCCTATGCTTTGCCTTGGTTGTGCTGTCTCATTTTCAGTTTGCATTTATTTTTAAGCTGCTTTTTGGCTTTAACTTGATGTGTAATTTTTTTAGACAGGGTTGCTTTATATTTGTTGCATGACCCGTGGCTTTGGTGCTCAGTGACAACGTGATCATTTTGGTTCCTCTGGAAAATTAATCTTGCAAAAAGCGAGCATGGCTAATAGAAGTAGCTAAGAGGAAATCCCCATGCTTGTGTTTGAACTGCGTTTAACATTTCCTGTGGGCCTGTGCACACGTATCCTCAGGTGTACAAGTGCCTTCTTGATCAAAAGCCACACTTGACTTGAATTCAAAGTAAAATGTTGAGGGGAAAAAAGTAATCTGTCTGTGTTTATGCTTTTGTGAATTTGAGGGCAAGAACTCAGTTATGTATAGCACTTTGCTTACCTATTGTGCTACTTATGTAAAAAAGAATATGTGATTTATTGCAGCAGGAGTATGGAATTTAGACTACGGATGGGCCTGATGAAGATGCTGTATTTAGATTTGAATTGAGAGCAAGTTCAAAATACATTTGTATGTTTTGTCTAAAACCAGGTGGCCGGTAGATAAGAAAGCAGCAGATCAGCTGAGCTGTCGGCGAGGCATTTTTGCCGTTTCTGTATCTTCTGTGCAGTGTGTGTTTGCTTTGTCTGACGGGAGGGCTTAACGGTAGGTAGGTGAGTTTGATGGGTTCTTGCTTTCAGGCAAGGTGTCCGTTTCACTGCAGTTCATGTTCTAATTGTAATTTTTTGCATAATTGCCTGATATCCAGAATCAAAGCACTCTTCACTGAGCTGAAAGAGGGTGCGCACATTTGTATGATGGGCTGGGGATGGACACCGTGCTGGCACACCTGACCAAGGGAGAAGTGTAGGTAGTGCCTTCTTTCTCTCCATAGCCATGTTGTACCTTGCTACGGCAGTGTTGTCAGGGACAGCGATACATGGAGATAAAATGGTTTCCCTCAACAAATGTGCTTTCGTTCTGATGCACTGTCGGTGCAGGCAGCTAAATATTTAGAAGTTAATACCTCCTATTCATGCACAAAATCAGTCACGGAATGTTAATGGTGGCAGGCCCTCTCTGTTCTCCAACCTTCGTGTGTGTCTGTGCTATATGTACTATACATTGCTGACCATATATGAAGTGGTCGTGACCCAGATTATATCACTGCTCTGATACATTCAGTTCTTCCCCTAGAAGTGATGTTCTTCTGTCCCTTACAATCGCTATTCCGTTCACAGCCTTCCAGCAAACTACCTTCTGTCAGCACAAGCAACTGCAACATGAAAGGCTATCACAGTAATAGTTTAGGAAGAAAATCATGTTTTCAAGAGCCGTGGGTAAAGGCAAAATGGCAATGTTGGATCAATATGTGTGGGCTATAATGTATAGTAGCACAGGTGGAAGCACAGGTTAATTTAGCTTAATTTTCCCAGTTCTATGGTCATGTCCCTACCCTAGCTGCATTCCAAGGCATTTTTCTTATTACTACCCAGTTTAATTAAGCATCGATATTTTTAAATCAAACGCACTAGATTCTGAGGAGTTTGTTCAAAGTTGAAGGGCTGTTTAGTCTTACTCTACAGGACTTGCAGGGGCGGTGAACTTCTGTGCCTTTTACTCACTGAAATCCTTTTAAAGCTATTGTAGTACTTAAGAAAAAATCAACGGTGTGTCAGCTGGAGTATTGCATTGATTTAAGAGTTAGTGATTTAACTGGAATCAGAGAATAATGTGTTTTGAACTCTGAACTTGGAATCCGCATGGTTTAGAAGTTGTAGAAGTTGGCCTGATCGGTGATTTATAGATGTTTAGAAGATGTTGAACGATTTTTGAGGAGCAGCGTAAACACAGTATGTTTATGTTACACTCTCTTTGATGTGAAATCTATTCAGAAGGTGCCAGGGCACTATCAGAGAACATCGTCAAGAACATCCTGATGTGTAATTCCACAGTAGGCATTTTCCGCTGTTCCTTTTTGAGGTTACACCTTGCTGGTTGTACTACTGGTTAACGAACTTTCCAAAGAGCTGAAGAGGTTCTTAGAAGAAAGGAAGCTAGGATCGGGTGAGTCGCTCTGAGCTAGCTCTGTTTGGATCAACGTGGAGCAAATTTTCAGTCAGAAGTGGTGGCTGAGAAAATTTAACTTCTACCTAAATAAGACAGTTTTTGACAAATGCTCAGGATGCAGTAGCACTGGTTTGATATCTTTTGATTTCAGTACGACCATTTATTTTGATGTTCCCTACACTCCCTAGAGTACTTGTGCTGTGATGGATGCTCAGCTGTCAGCAACTGCCCTTTCTGCTGGAACCAGCGGACCGGTGCTTGAGTGTGTGCTTGTGCCTGGTATGAAATACCCTCAAGGTTCACATGTACAGTTGTGAGTGCATGAAAAACCCACCTGAAAGGAAACTTACTCGGGTGTTTGCAGTCCAATTACAACTCTGCAGCAGCTATCCGAGCTAAATCCTCTCTCAGGAATCCCAGCCCCCAGAATGCCTTCTGCAGTGGCCAGCAGTGTTTAGAGACTGCTGGGGCACCCGTGGCAGTGTGGCCCCCAACCCATTCGAACCAAACAGATTTCTGGCCTGCCTGGCCATTTCAGCATTTCGTGTGAATATTTATACATAATTATTGGGCAACTCAAACCAGAAAAACTTCTTATTTTTTTAAACAGAATAACTGCCCTTCTGAAACATATCAGGCAGTATAAGCCCGGTTTCCACTTTGTCCTGCTTTTTTAATTTTATTATCTCTCGTGTCTCTGAGCTTGTTCTGTGGGGCTCCTGACATTAAAAGCAGTTCCTGAAATTTTTAGTGTTTTTGTACGGTACTGCTGATTCTTCAGATGAGAGTTCAAACACTGTTTCTCACATGAGCTAAGAGCCCACGCCAACCAACAAGGGGATTATGATTTCAGATGAGAAATAAAAGAAAAGCCAATCTAATCCCTGGGGAAAAAATGGTTTAGTGATGTGAGAGGTAAGGGACATGTGCAAAGTGAACTCTATGGTTTCAGATGTGTTTCTGTAAGCTATTGAACATTGGGAAACATTTCTGATTTAATCAGCTAATTTTAAAACTGGAGCTTAGGATTCTTAGGATATCTTTTGTCTGCTTGTCTTCTCAGATGTGTAGTTTTTATTTTAATCTCTATTTCATGCTGAAGTGATTGACTGAGGAGCTTTACTGATGTAAGGAAGCAGGATGTGCCTTGGCGAACCTGTTCACAGAAAGACTTAAGTGGCGTTACCACTTTTATTTTATTAGAAATGCAGATAGATTTCTGGTCTGCTTATGTTTTGGGTGTGGGTATTTTTTTGTTTGGTTTGGTTGGTTTTTTTCATTTCATATAAGGGATAGACCACACAAGACAACTTAGAAAGATGTCAAAGGTATGGTGTTCATGCAGGCCGAATGCATCGTTTCATCTGTGCAGACGGTACAAGGATGAGGCATGTTGGTGGAGCTTGGTCAGGACAGCTTTATAATCATAGTTTAGCTGTTGTCTGCAGAGCCCTTCCCATGAGCTCAAGTTTCCAAGCCGTCCTTTCCAGAGCTGAGGGTTATTGGCTTCTCTGCATGAATTCTGAGAGTTTTCTTCGTCAGTGTTGTAGGTGTGGGGACACAAAGTACAACAGACCCCGCCGCAAAACTGTCGAGTCCAGCGTCATGGTATCTCCTTCCAGGTCTCCAGTGGACTGTCAAAAGAGTCTGGAAAATACATGAGATTAAAGTAGCCAGAAAATGGGAATGATGCTATGCAAATAGCGCTGTTGGGCCAGGATCCAATTTCCTGTTCTCTCGATAATATGAATAACTAAGGGAGGAGAGAAGGGGAGCCACAGTGCAGCAGAGAAGCAAGGGGAGAGAGTGTGTTCAAATGAGGCAGAGGCAAGGGAAAGAGGGCCGGGTCTGTGAATTAGCTTGGAAGAAATCGCAGGATGATGAGACTTTCCGGCTACTATGCACATACTTAGACAGGGCTGCACTGAGAGGCAGGGCAGCCATATGTATGATGACTATTAACCGATTCCAAAAAATCAGGACATGTTTGACTAAATCACAAAAGTGACTTGAAAAGAAGGCTGTGGTGTAATTGGTGAGAGGGGGAGGTGTGGTTCTGTTCCTCTGTTTATTTGAAAGCCTGTTTCCCCCTAAGAAGCCTGTCTCTTCACAGCTAATAGAGGGTAGATGCTTGGTTGGGGAGACTTAATCAATTTAAGATTTATTTCCATGTACTTAAAAAACTAATATAGGGTACCGTCTCTCTCTTCCCTTCTGTCTTCTCTCTCCAGTCATGCATCTTTTCTGTGGAGAAGCAGCTGCTTTTCCATAAATAGAGTCTTAAGTAATGATTTCTGTCCCAGTGACACTGATGTTTAATTAACACAAGGCTTTGAGTATTGTGCAGCGCTGTGCTGCTCTGATAAAGGAGCCAAACAGAAGCACAGCAGTGTGGTTTTCTCCAACTTTGATGTTGGAGTACTGCCATCTTTAGAAGAACCTCTGAGGAAATCGTTGAGATGTGAAGGGGAAACCCTCAGAACCAAGTCCTCTGAGAGGGCTTCCCACTGCCTTCCTCACTCCCCTTCCAGAGAGGAATTCTCTTTCCAATTCTGCAGTGAAACCAGCTGGCAGCACAACACACGCTGCACTTTCTGATGGTAGCTTGACTAGACGTGCTTGTTCTGGGGAGGTGGAGTGCTGAAATGTGGACTGGAGCAGGAAATATTTCTGGAAAATATCTGAAAGCAAGTAACTTCAAAACAGTGTGAGATGGATATGACAGTTTCTGTTTCTGGCATGCTTCAGTTCAGGTTACTCAACCAGGATGAGCGAGGGGACAGTTGAGGGGTGCCAGTTGCACAGCCTCAGCTCAGCCTCAGCATGAGGCCAGGGGAGAGTTGTGGTGCACATCGTTCCTAAGAAAAACTCATTTTCCCTTCCAAGGGTAGCAAGGGGCAATTCTGCTGCCAGCAGTTTTGACACTGTGTTGCTCCCCTGGGCTTTCCTGGCCCAGTGGCAGATAGGGTCAGCTAGCGGGACTTGGGAAGGAACTGGTCTGCCAAGGAGAGAAAGTCCAGCTGGGGCCTTTGGATGGAAGATTTGGATTTAGATCTCCTGAGCCCCCCGCACAAGTGCCAGATGATCGGTGGTCTCTAGAAGAGCTGGTACTGCATTACTCAGGCCACAGTAAGCCCGCTGCGGGTTGTGCCTGTTTGGACTTAGTGATATGCATGTGGAAGATAATCCTGTCAGCACTCTTCTCCCATGGGTCTTCAGGGAGCTCTGGTCCTGCACGTGAGGGCTGGAAGGCCTGCGTTCAAAGGGCGACCTCGCACCGCTCGGTCAGTTGGCAAATTTGCTGAATAAATGCTTACAGTCTTAGAAAGAATGGTAAGCAGATCACCTCTTGAAGCCATCAGCTTTGATAGGCATGAGGGTAGAAGTAGTGGGCTAAAGTGCTTGGCTGAAATTTGCCTTCAGTGTAATGTTGGCCCTCCTTCAGGGCGTGAAGTCACCACAAGTCTTCCCAAAGATGATTAAGCCTTGTCCTTATTTCTGACACTTCATCTTTAGCCTAAGTCTGCAACTGTGATAAAAGGCAGCTCTCCCACTTAGACACCCTTCATGATGCCTGTGTTCAGGTATCTCTATTTTCTGTTTGTCAAGTAACTAACTGCAATGGGAGGACAAGTCTCGTCTGTCAGCACTATGAGCTGCACGTCTAAGTCTTTAAAGATGTGCCTGTCAAGCATCTCCTTTGTGTGACAGATCTGGGACCAAATGCGTGTGGGTCCATGGAATAGGCTTGATTTGGTCAACCAAAATGATAGGTTAGCTGTAGTTTTCCTTTTTTTTTTTTTTTAGATGGCAGAGTTTTAATGCGGTCACAGTACATAGTCACGTGATTTATAGTCAGATGGATTAACCGCTGGCTTCTGCTTCACATAAGCCTTATAAATCCACGTGTGCACACCTTCCAGATGCTAGGCAGAGAGCGGTGAGACATCTTTAAGATGTATTAGCGAGGATATTTTCTGATAGAAATTACACACGTGGGACTAAATCCCACTGATGCGGTATTTTAAAAAATTGCAAAATTGCAGCAAAGCAAGACTTCTCCATTTCCATTTTCAGCCATCAGAAATGCCTGCAGTTCAGAAAAAAAAAGGTACTACAGGCCACGGGTAGGCAGCACCCGGAGCAATTTGTGCCATTTCTAGCCCGCTCCCTTCCCGCAGAGTCCTGCAGCTGCTCCT
>JAAGNO010021712.1:1639-22132 GCA_033439905.1 Ceryle rudis
ACTAATTTTCTCGTAATATAAAAAATCCATGCAGTAATGAATATACTATTAATTATTTTGATTTAAGCCTTAAAGTTTTTAAATAATATTCCTTTAAAACATTATAATAAATTCTTAAATAAACATAGGAAAACACTTGTCTGAAATTTGATAAACTATTTAAAACAGCTATAAATTTTCTTTGTTGTAACACCAAACAAAGACTTTCCAAGAATAAGCAAATGATTTTATCCTCAAAACTATTCACTTTCTTTACTTCGTTATAAAGTCTATATTTAAACCTAATTTAGCTTTAAAGTTTTAATGAAAAAATATCCCAAGCTTTAGGGAAAAACAATCTTTGACTGATGATCCTTGGGAAAAAAAGGAATGCCTGATATGGCTTAAAACCAATAAAAACTTGTTAACAGTGTGGTTTGAAATATGAAAGCAAGAACAACAATTCATACTTTCATCTTTGCTTTCCTGTTCAGAGATGCAGAGCAAAGAGCAGATATCCATGCAAATGTCTAAAGAAATTAAAAGCATTAGTTTGCAGTTACCTTTCTGCAACTCTGGTGTCCTAAACATCTCTTGTTCTATTCCCACAGTCAGCTTATGGAAGGTGAGCTTGAGGACAGAAGCAGCAAGCCTAAGGTTACAGTAAAGTCAGTGATGCATCACAGTCACAAGAAACTTACCTTCTTAAATGGGCCTATTTCTCAGCTGAAACTGAGTAATCAGGAAAAATGGTTTTCTTCTTGTCAGTATCTTACTGCAAGGTCAAAAGAAGAAAAATAAAACCAGCATGTCAATAACTGAGGTAGCATATTGAAGCATATTGAATCATATCATACGCAAACACTCAGATCTGAAATATGCTGCAGGCATTTGTTTATGTCAAAGAGAATACATTTACTTCTGCAAAAGGGAATAATACTTGTTTCGGGTTTGGTGAAGGTTAATCTTTCTGGTCAACAATTTTTTTAATATTTTTCATATTACTTCATTTATTTCTAGAGTATCAGTAATTATACTTTGCTTTCTTTAATCAACAGAATAAAGCAGTCTGGAGTTTGTTCTTGGGTGCTCCTTGCATTTGGACTCAGAAATATACTACAAAACAAACATTAATCA
Source organism: Ceryle rudis (assembly GCA_033439905.1). Taxonomy (NCBI): domain Eukaryota; kingdom Metazoa; phylum Chordata; class Aves; order Coraciiformes; family Cerylidae; genus Ceryle; species Ceryle rudis. The sequence continues at coordinate 2,756 of JAAGNO010021712.1, forward strand.
TACATATGGTATATAAAATACGATTCATAATAAAATGAATCAATAAAATTATTACTGTCATATATTCATTCAATGCCTTTCTGTCCATATAAATCCTGCATAAAATCCTGTATCTGCTGAAGTTGTTCAGAGTTTGATGCTAAACCTTTGAAAGAATATGATCCTGACTTGTAGGGAGGGTGTGGGATGAGAGATCTGGGAATGGAAGGAACAGGAAAGAAAGGAGTTCCGAGTTCTTATAGTGTGACTCTGATCTTATGTACCGTGTGCACTTATGTTCACCTTTCACCCCTTTTCTTTGTAATAAACACTGTCTTTTGTTTCAGTCTTTTACTACTACTATTTCTACTGAATGTTTGTATAATAGAAAATGTATGCTGTTCCTTGGAAACAAAATGTTTCATTCACTGCAGCTACTAACAATTTACTTTTCTGAGAGTCAGAATGCAAACGTTCTACTTCTGTTTTTCTTCATCTCAGATCATCCTGGCAGTGCTTTACTCTGATGGAAGTACATGTTGAAGATAGGTGAAAACATAGCCAAGTATCCTTGCTACATCTCAGTTCTGAGTTGATCTGACTGATGTGGGTTTGTGGCTCTAACATCAGTCTTTTATAGACTGGCTGTTGGTCTGATAGCACTGAAAGTTATAGACTGAAGGTAAAGGCCTGTATTTTGCTCACACAACCAGACAACCTCCCTGCCTCTCCTTTGTCTCTGAAAAATGTCCATGAATACACATATCCAATTATATACTTGAAACCCGTATGTACACTCTTTCTCAGTTAAGGTTCATTTCTGATACATTAGACCAAAAGTTGACAAATGCAAATACATTCACCTGCTCTAACTGATTTACATTTCAATTAATAAAATCACACATGGATTAACTTGAGTGCCTTCTTCCAGTTCCTGTAAGAGCATCCTTATCAAACAATCACCCAATTAATAAAATTTATTTTTATTAAATTAAACCTGAAAATGTTTTAGTGCAAACAGCTGAGGATTTTTCCAAATCTTCAAGGTCTAGCACCACACAAAAGAACAGAAGTGATTTTAAATATTTTTACAAGTTTCTGACTGAGTAAAAAAAACCCAAACAAAACAACAACAACCCCCTATTCAAAAGTCTGCAATTCCATTAAAGAAATAAAGTGATTGGATCATATACTTCAAAAGTGTTTGTGTGAAAACATTATTAGTAAAAGTGACATCAACATATTTTTCTTATTTATTTCATAAGAAGGATTAGAAAGCATAAAGTGGCTGCATGATTTGAAAGTCATTCAGATCCTTAGTAAAGGCATGAATTGCACAATTTAATTTATAAAGCCAACAAATTCCATCATTCTTTTACTTTATGTCAGGTAATCCTATCCCTTGGTACATAATACTGCTTACAGTACATTTTGATTAAATAATTGAGAACAGGCAAAAAAATGTATCCAGCACAGCAGATTCATTTACTTTCCTAATTTAATTACCTTTTACCTTTAGCCCTAGCTCAGTTTTTGCTGAAAATCAGATCAACACAGAAGAAAAATGTGAAAATCATTGAAACTTCTAAAATGAAATAAGAAAGAAATAGATTTAGATTATCTCATCAATTCTCAGCACATTTTTGCACAGAGACATGTACATTACTGTAATACCTCTGTCTTACAATCTGCTACATTTGTAGGTGCCTTGGAAAACAGATAAGATTCTTTTTAGATGATGAGTTTTATTACGATGAACCAGTGTAGACTCAGGCACCTTTGACTCATAAGTATTTAATACCATAAAAGGTATTCCAGCACTTTATTTCAGGACATCTTGTTAAATGCTTCAAGAACCTGAAATAATACATTAAAACATATTTATTAAGGAAAAGAATTTCAGTTACAAAATTTCTGTAAATTGCCAAAGAGAAAACCATATAGCTTGACATGTAAGTTTGGGGAAAAAAGCCTAGCAGCCAAACTGGTTCCAAATGCAAGAGTAATTGGTAAAGCACATTTCTGATTTATGATTATAGCAATTATAAAATAGTTTATTTATAATCTCCTTAGCTTCTGTAGAACCCTGTTTATTAATGAAAGGTACACTGCATTACTACAAGGCCTTATATCCAAAGGATTTATTTGGTGGGACTACTTGTGCCAACACTGTGAATGAGAAGAGAAAGAGCATAGGGATTCGAAAGAGATATAAGTAATTATTTGATTTTGAACTCAGTGATAGTATTATCAGATTAAAAACCTTGATTAGCATTAAGATTACCAAAATATGGGCAAAATAGCAAAAGATTTACTTGGAAATATATTTCACCCATGCACTTCCATTTGGTTATGTTTCTTACTTGTTTATTTTGATATTTTTTGGTTGTTGCTTTAGTTGAAAGCAGTCTGTATTGTCACCAAAGCAATTCAGGTTATACAAGGACAGTTGGCTTTACTGAGCAGTTATTTGGTATCTTAGCTTTAAGGTCAATAACCTCCTGCGTGGGAAAGGGCTCTGGCCTTCCTCCTTGTCACATCCTTTTTGTATTAGAGAATGAGGCTATTTGGATCAGAGGTGATTAGACTATGTTAGAAAAAATACAACTTCATATTGTGTACAAATAAAATATGGTTCATTTGAACTTTTTGTTCTTGACTTTCATATTGAATATTTGTGGACCACAGTATAGATATATTCTTAAAAAGGAACTTCTTTAAGTTCCTTTTTAAATCCTTTAAAAGGATTCTGAGAAATCAGGCACTGCAATACCCAGTGTGATCCAATGGCATGCAGAATGTAATCTGGAAAAAGCATCCCATTAAAAGCCCAGGAAATGATCAAATGAAGCAGCTTGGTAAGAAATATGTTGCCAGCACAAAAAATCATTACATTTGACTTTTGTAGTGCAATTCACATGTTTAAACATTGCGTGTCATTTTTTACTGCCTAAGATTTCACACTTACGCCTATCCCTATAGATGCATTATCACATCTGTCTGTCCTGCATACCTGTCTTGGGCATCCTAAACCAAAAACATTGTTGTGTGGGAGTCAGTGCAATGGAAGGTCACCAATATGATTTGGACCTGGAGAATATAATGTAGCGGTAGTGTCTGTGAGGACTGGGTTTATTGTAGAAGACAGGAGGTATTTTACTGCTGTCTTAAACTACCTTATGGGAAGATGTGGAGAATATAGCCAGATATTTTTGGGATGTGCACAGTGACAGATGAAAGGCACAAGTACAATCTACAAAGAGGGAAATTCCGTATTAGGAAAATGGTGTTCAGTATGAGTACAGTTAATCACTGGAACTAGTTGTCCAGAGCAGTTCTGCAGTCTCCACATGTGGAGATACTCAAAATTCAGCTGAAACTGAGAAACTTGAACAATGTTGAACCAGATAACCCCCACAGGTCTCTTCCAATCCATATTACTCTATGATTCTATGTTTGCTCACTGGAAGTGTGCCCTCTGTGTGTATCATGATTCATTTAACATGCTTCAGGCATCTACAATAAGAATCTCTAAAAACATTTATTATTCTCTACTGGCTGTAAAGAGCTACTAATATGGATGTGGCCTTCTAAAATTTGTTCATATTAATCCTATTGGTAGACTCATCATGATCATTGTAAAATGACACAGAATTTGGAAACAATGGACTACAAGGATATTCAACTATTTTTTTGGATCAATATCCCAGATCTTCTGCCAGCTTGTCACAGTTTAGGGTCAGTGCGGCCCTTTACACCTATAACAGATGTTCTCTGTTAACCTCCCCCCTTCCTTCCCAAAAGGGAAAGGAAAGGGAATAAGGGAATAATGATTAGAAAAGGAAACTAGGGCAGCTTTAATGAACATAATAATAAAATCTGAATATATGCAGATATATACAAAACCAGTATCGAACTCAATCCCCCTGATGGTAATTACATCACCATCACCACTGATGCTGTGGAGCAGGCACTGGGAGAGTCCCAGACTGGGCCTAGCAGCAGATGGTAGCTGTGTTCAGGAGCTGGATTCTGGTACTAGATTCAGAAACACACAGATCAGGATCAAAGGCAGAACAGAGAGTCCTCCTCGGATGCTCCGAGGAAGAAGCCAAGCTGAGCAAAGCTTGCAAAGTGGGCCAAGAGGGCCGAGACCCTCATGATCCCTCAGCTTTATACCGAATATGATGTATATGGGATGGAATCACTTGTGGGTCAGTTTAGGGTCACCTCTCCTGTCCGCTTCTCCTCACAGGTACAGCCTTTCACTCTCCTTCACCTCCCAATGTGGTACACAAGATCCAGCAGTGGCCTTGGTCTGCACACCAGTCCTTAGTAGTAACTCTAACCATGGGGTGTTGTCACTGCTGGCAGCAGACGCTGTCTGTGAAAACAGGCTGCTAACTTCAAACAGTGCAGTTAGTTAGAAGAACTGAACTGGAAAGTAAAATCACTGAACAGAATTAGTTCTGTTCTCAAACCAGGACACAGCTCTTCTTTCCAAATGCTAACAGGGATCCTTCTTCAGCAGTAAAAGGTGATCAAAAAAGCTGACTCACTCTTTACTCACTAATACAGTTATTATAATTGTCATCATGTATATGGAAGGCAGTTGTTCATGCCCTCAGCCACAGGGATTTCTAATGATCTTGAAAAACGCACAGTCTCGAGGCAATAGGCGTAAAACACCTCCCACTGACCTGGTGACACCAAGGTTGCACTACATCTGACCTTGTATCACTGTGGGGGTTCATTGACCTCCCCCAATCCATGTCCTAGTTTCAAAGTGTTCCAAGAGATACCCCAGCCTGAACAACTGATATATGGGTATGTTCCAGTATTTGTCAAGCCATAGTTGACACATTTATTTGTTCTTACTTAATTTACTGCTATAGTGTTCATTTAGTGCTTTTAACCTTTCACAAGCAACTGTGGAGATTTCAGTTATGTAGTTTCTGTATCTGGAAAATGTTATGAACCATAAGACCCCCACAGGTCCATGAGAATAAATTGTGAGACTTCATGGAAGACAGCAAGTGGGAGTTTTTTGTTCTTCCTGCCAAGCAGAAAATCTCCCTGATTTGTCAGGAAATAGAAAGCAATACAGGATGGATACCATCTTGTTTCCTCCTGTGTTTTTTTTTGCCTATGCCAGTTGAGCTAATTGTCATCTTAGGATGTTTCACTATTAGAGAATAATTCACACTTAGCAGAATTGTCTTTGATATGTAAGAAGTCAACATGGCCTTAAACTCTGTTAACCTACATGACTGGAAAAGACATGCAACAAGCTCTTTTCTCTGCCCCTGATATTTAGGTTTAATCCTGATTCTGGTTCCTGAAGATCTGATGCTGTGACAGGACTGAAGATTACAGAATCAGATATATAATGCTTTAAGATTCTCAGCTTGAAAGTTTCACAGTCTCTTATCTATCACAGGAATGTAGAGTTAGAAGATACCTCCAGCATTTTCAAATCCAGTCTACTCCTTCACAGGCAGTCATCTAATCAAAGCCCTTTCACAAAGTTTATAGAGTGCTTAAAAAAAGCTGAGAATCTGCTCCCAAATTGAAAACTTGGTTTTGAATTTCACTTCCAGTACGTGAAAAAATCTTGCAATTTTTCCAACAGTGAAAGAAACATATTCTTTACTTTCTGTACATCTTGTATGAATATAGCTCCTTCCTCTATGTGGTATTTCCCAATAGATTTGCAGAGAAATCATACTACCCTTTTTTTCTTTCACTTTCCTTTAATAAGCAAGCCATGCTCCTTTGTCTGCTAGTCATAGGGTAGTAACCCTATTACCATTACCTATTACCATTCCTAAAGTCTACTTGATAAACATTGATTTACAGACATAAAATCTGAGCTAAGCTTTCTTAAGCACAGATGACCAAAACTCTATATGGTATTCTACACAAAGGGTAATGAGTGCCTTATTTCATATCTGTCTTCACTGGAATACTTTCTAGATCACATTTGACTTTTTGTTTTGTCCCTGCACTGTGCTTTCCCCATCATTTCACTATTTCTCCTCCATTAAATGCTCAACTTAGATGTCTGCAGCATACAACACATGACCATACTATTAATCCTAAACACATGACTGAAATGTTATTTTGTTTTGCTTTTCCCCTCTCCTCTCCTCTCCTCTCCTCTCCTCTCCTCTCCTCTCCTCTCCTCTCCTCTCCTCTCCTCTCCTCTCCTCTCCTTTTTGCCCTGTTGTACACCATCTTACATCTTTCATTATTCTAAAGGATATTTAATGCTTCCTGTACAATACTCTGCTCTGTCTCTATTTTACAAGAAAATGTTTCCCAGCTTTGTGTTGTTAGCAATGTTCAGTGATCTAGTTTCTTGAACAAATATCATTAAAGAAAAACTAAAGATACTAAATAACTTTATTTTTCAAAGTGCTCAGTGAGGTTTTTGTTACAGTAACCTTCATTTTCCATCTGCCAATTCTACCTATGAATTGCTGTCTTCTCAAGTTCAATGAGTAATTTCTCCTGTGGCAACATGTCATCTGCTTCACTGAAGTCCAGACATGTTTCATCTACTACATTTCCCTTCTCTGAAAAATAGGTGTCAAAGAAAGATAAATAGCTCACACGATCTATCACTAGTACAACCTAACCCATTTACCATGTTCCTTCATGTCTCTAATTATTCTTTCCTTCCAAATACCTTCTAAAGTTTTGCATACTTTTAAGGCCTGGTTCATTACTGTCCAGATCATCTCCTTTTATTAACTGTGCATGCTGTTCTTTGATTACCTAAGACTATCTCTAACTTGACACATTTACTGAAAAATGTTGCCATTACATCTGCAATTTCATTTGCAATTTTTTTCAGGAGGAGACAAATGTTTCATCCCTCACTGCCTTAGATTTCTTGATTTTAATGTAATTTCAAATATGGATCTTTTAATATTCTACTCTCATCACCTTGACACTGCATGCAATATTGTTGTCCATACTGAAAAGTAAAATAAAGTTTTAATTCGACTTTAAATTTTGCATACATATTTTTCAATACATGACCTGATTTATTCTGAAAGTTATTCCTGTTCCACTTCTAGTTCCTGCAAACGTTATCCAGCATGGTTTAGGAATAATAACTTCCAGGCTTCTTCTCAGGAAATTGAATGACAAGAAAGAAGAAAAGGAAAGAAAAAAAAAACATTTATACATTGAGAGGTAGAATATAAATTTAAATTATTTGGGGAATGTTCTAAAAATCAATTTCATAACCAGAAATGCTGTAAAATGAAAGGATTATTGTGATGGGATCACTGGGTGTTGATTTTATGTGTTCTTTCCAATTGATAGATTAAGATTTATTTTTTTTTTTAATCATGAACTACACATGCTGAATTTATTATTTTTGGTGCCCACTGTCTTAATCCATTATCACTTTCACAGAATCACAGAATCCTGTAGGTTGAAAAAGACATTTAAGATCATTAAGTGCAACTGTCAACCCAGGACTGCCATGTCCACCACTAAACCTGGTCCCTAAGCACCACATTTACACACCTTTTAAATACCTCCAGGGATGGTGACTCCACCACTTTCTTGGGAAGCCTCTTCCAGTGCTTAATAACATTTTCAGTGGATAATTTTTTCCTAATATCCAATCTAAACCTCGCCTGGAATAACTGAGGCCCTTTCCTCTTGTCCTCTCACTTCTTATTTCAGAGAAGAGACTGACCACTACCCTGTTACAACTTCCTTTCAAGTAGTTGTGGAGAGTGATAAGGTCTTCACCGAGTCTTTTCTCCACACTAAACAACCCCAGTTCCCTCAGGCACTCTTCATAAGACTTGTGCTCTAGACCCTTCACCAGCTTCATTGCAAGTCAAAATAGAGTGATTAATCTTCATTAGTAAGTAATTTCATAATCTAAGTATTATTAAAACCCCATTTTTTAAACTGTTTAGAAAAGTGGAACTACTTATGTAGGGGCATCTGTTACTATGAATAGCCAGTCATATTGGCTTTATCTATTCCAGTAAGTCAGGAAATACTTATAAACAGTCACAGAATCACAGCATTTCAGAATCATGGAATGTCTGAGGTTGGAAAGTACCTCGTGAGATGATCTAGTCCAAACCCCTTCTCAGAGCAAGGTAAGCTAGAGTAAGTTTCTCAGTGCCGTGTCCAGTCAAGATTTGAGCATCTCCACAGAGAGACTCCTCAACTTCTCTGGGTAGGTTCCAGTGTTTGACCATTCCTAGGGTAAAAAGTTTTTTTCTTATCTTCAAGTCAAATTACCTGTATTTCCATTTGCATCCATTGCTTCTTGTCCTGTCATTCCATAGCCTGAAGAGGAGTTTGCCACCTTCTTCTTTATGCCCCATCCCGATCAGGTGTTTATACATATTGACAAGTTCCCCCTGAGTCTTTTCCAGGCTGAACAAACTCAGCTCCATCAACCTCTCTTCTGTGTCAGATGCTCCAGCCCAGTGGAGCATCTTTGTGGTTGGGTTTTGTAGCTCTTTGCTGGACTTGTAAATCCGTATCTTGTACTGCGGAGTTCAGAACTGGACATAGCATTCCAGATTTGTCTCTCTAGAGCTGAGCAGAGAAAAAGTATCACCTCCTTCAGTCCCCTGACAACACTCCTCCTAATGCAATCTAGAACACTGCTGGCCTTCTTTGTTGCAAGATGCCTTCCTGCATCATGATCAACTTGTCCTCCAGGATTCCCTTCTCTGAAGAGCTACTTTACAGTCAGTTATTCTGTACTGGTGTGGAGTTATTAATCTCCAGGTTCCAGACATTGTGTTTGGATTGTTAAACAACATTAGATTCCATTCTGCCCAGTTCTCCAGCTTACTGAGGTCCCACTCAATGGCAGCACAACCCTCTGGTTATCAAACATTACTCCCATCTTTACATCATCTGAAAACTTGTTTGAAGTGCACTGTGCACCAAAACTGATGGACATGCCACATGATATTGGCCTCAGTGTCAATCCCTGGGGTACACAACTGGTGACTTGTCTTTAGACCTCATAGTGATAACCATAATCTTTTGGTTCTAGTACATGAGCCAATTGTCTATGTACCTCATTATCTGCACTTCATTCAGTTTGAATATTATGAGAGGTAGTCCCTGTTCTCCTCTCATCCACTAAGCCAGCCATCTCACTGGAGAAGGCAATCATGTATGTCAAGCATGATTTTTCTTCATAAAATGATGCCAGCTATTCTCATCATCTTCTCTATAGGTCTGAAAATGGTTTCCATCATTATTTGCTCCATAACCTTCAGAGAGAACAAGGTGAGCTTGACCAATCTGTAGCTACCTGGATCCTCCTTCTTGCCCTTCCTGAAGATCAGAGGGACATTTGCTTTCTTCCAGTCCTCAGGGATCTCCTCTTATCATTATAACATTTCAAAGATGATTGAGAATGACCTCACAATTACAACAGCCAGCTCCCTCAGCATTCATGGATACAGCCCATCAGGTCCCATGAGATAAGGGATTTTAGAAACACAGCTCCTCCAGCAGCTCTGGCCAACCCAGGAATTCCTCCTGCCTGGTCACTCGAGCTGCTGGATACTACTTCCACTTTCCAGTTTGCAGGTTCAACCAACAGTTGAAGCTGAGCATACATCTCAGACACTGGCTGATCTAGCTGTCTGCTTGCTGCACATATGCAGCACTCACACACTTGTATCACAGACACTTCATATTCATGGGTCCCCCCACATACCAGCATGGTCCACCTGCCTGCATAATCCCCCTGCCCAGACCTGGGGCCTTCTACTCACTGGCTTGTCCAGTTTGGAGCTTGCCAGTGAATGCACATGCACACCCTGTTTGAGGAAGGTACAGACACTTACCCCCAGCATCCAGCACCCAGCACCCAGGCTGTGACCTGAGGTTCTGATCCAGTTGCCTGTGCTCAGCCCCTCACTTCACTCCCACCCAATCCCCCAGTAGCTGTTTTTTTGGGATACACACTATTTCCACCCCAGTTGCTGAAGGTTAAAGATCCCACTGGCTCCAGTAGCTGATGTCAAGACCCCACTGGCTACAGCAGCTGACACTACAGAACAGGGGTGCCCACATCCCTGATCTGGCCCCAGGAGTTGACACTCAGTCACTTCACACCCATATCCTCCCTCAGTAGCTGGCACTGAGCCCTTGCAGCCCTGATACACACAGGAGAGAGAGCGAGATTACGCAGAGTGGTCATTAAGAAAGGATTTAGTAACACAGGGCACACTGCAGTGACTGGGCACAAGGCTCTTTTCACACAGAGCCAGCCTCTTTTATACCACTTTCTCTGTTTTACCCTTTAGTTCCTTCCCACTCCCCCTTTCCATACATGTCCATACCCCCCATGGGTCTGTACAGCTTTATTTATACTCATGCCCCTCCCAGTCTGGCTGTCCACTGGTTTAGAATCTTATCAGTTGCAAAGTCCAGGTTGATCTTCCTGGAAGGAACACATGTAGTTTATGGGTAGACCATCCAGGAGTGCAACTGGTGAGGTTTGTGTCTTGTCATTGTCTCCAGGAGTGTTTTGTCAGGTCTGTGTTTGGTGTAATTTGTTTCTGCTTTTTCCCTTTTCCCTCAGTATCAAAACTGACAAGATCCCGGATGAGATAATCTCACTGGAATACACATTCTCCACTGCCACATGCCCTACTGTGACTGACCAGATTTGATTCTTATCACTGCCTCCATTACCATTTTTCGGTCAGGTTAATGTCCCTGTATGTTCTTGCTATGGCTTCCTCCTTTTCTTATTATCCCTTGTTGCAATGAAAAAGGCCCTTAACTAGATGCCCTTAAAGGAACAGACACTTTCCTTACACGTAACCTTATACAGTGGACTTTTTATTGTCTAATTTGCTTAAATGATCCCTAGCCTGATCCTCCTCCATCAAGGAGTTTCCCAGTGGTCAGATGGGCCTAGGATTCATGAAGGCTGGTCATACCACTAAAGGCTGAGGTAAAGATGACACTGACTACCTCACCTCATTCCATATCACTTCAGAGGATCCACATTTTCCCTAGTCTTCCTTTTGTTGCTGCTGTATGTGTTACCTTTCAAATCCCTTGCGAGACTCAACTCCAGGTGGATTTTGGTTTTAATATCTGCATTTCTACATGCTTGGACAGAGTCACTATATTCTACCCAGGTCACCTGTCCCTGTCTCCACATCTTGTATGTTTCATTTCTAGATTTGAGTTTTGTGAGGATCACCTTGTCCACACTTGTTTTAGTTCCTACTCTCTGGGATGAACTATTCTTAAATTTGAAGAATGTGATGCTTGATCATTCCAGAACTTACGTCAAATAACCCATGCTGGAAACCAACAGACTGGTCCTGTGCTAAACATTTCCTCAGCACCTATCATGGGTTGGCACAGGACAAAGAGATTTCTCAACAGACAGTTCGCATGTTACCATCCTGGTAGGGTAAAAAGTGTGTGCAACTGGTTGTAGGACATTTCATGGTGGCTGGTCTCCGTGTCAGAACTATCCCAGGCACATTCAGCTTACTGGAATTGATCTAGCAATGGTATTTGATCTTCTGCTTTTCATCCTTCTGGATTGTTAACTGTCTTCAGCCCCAGATTTGTGCACAGCTGCTGCCTTTTCTGTTAATTCTTAAAGATTCATTGCTGGTTTATTTGATAGATTTCATAAACCAAAGTTGCACTTCTAGCTGGACACATGGACTATGACTATACTGATAATTAAAAGAAAATATGGTCTAATTATGTTTCTTCTTCTTCTCTAAGGGCACCTGGTGGGACTGTCTGATACCTCTGGTGTCTAAGGCTGACTACTTCTACAGAACAGCAGCTTCGTCCACACTACATTGCACTCAGGACTCTGGGCAGCATGCTGTAGCTCCTTAGCCCTATCAAACAATTAGAAGTTTCTGTGCTTTTTCAGCTGAATATGCCTGAAACATTTTGGTGGTTGAACTTCAGCCAACCAAAGGAGTGTTTTTATAGCATGAAACTGTTTCAAACCCTGTAAATTACATGAGAAAAAGTGATGATCCTTGAGGGTGAATAGCCCCAGGTGGTAAAGGACTGTTGAGAGAGAAAGTAGCCAAATTGTGCAGATCAATTCTGGTTTTTGGAGTAGTGTCCAAAATAATCTTTCAGACTTTTGCTCAAGCATTGTCCTAGAGAGTGATACCTGGAGTGGTCTAAACAAGTAAGGCAAATGGACTGCCAAGGGTTCAGTTTGTGATCATGCTTACCATTGTCTGTTTCTCATTAGTTTTAACATACTCACAGAATCCCAGGCGAATGCATGGAGGTTATTTGCCATCTTTAGTCAGCTTAGTCAATACTAAAGTCTTCCTCCTGGGCATGAAGTCTAAGCCTGACAGTGGAAAGCTGATGGGAGAAAAAGATAAGATGAGGGTTTAAATGAGATAAATTATAATAATGAGCCTTTGGTGTTGGGCACATAGAAATAGGACAGAAACACCTGTCCTCTAATTTCTAATCATACTAGCTAAGAGGGTATCTAGCTTCTAATTGGGAGTAGCTAAAATAGTAGATTCAGCATTCACAAGTCAAAGAATATTATAAAATCATAGAATTGTTTAGGTTAGAAAAGATATTTAAGATCATTAAGTCCAACCATTAACCCAGGACTGCCAAATCCACCACTAAACCATGTCCCTAAATGCTACATCTACATGCCTTTTAAATACCTCGAGGGATGGTGACTCCACTACTTCTCTGGGCAGCCTGTTCTAGTGCTTGACAACCCTGGCAGTGAAGAAACTTGTTATAATATCCAATCTAAACTTCCCTTGGTGCAACTTGAGGCCATTTCCTCTCATCTTATCACTGGTTACTTGGAAGAGACTGATACCTACCTTGCTACAACCTCCTTTCAGGTAGTTCTAGAGAATAAAAAGGTCTCTCCTTTTCTCCAGGCCAAACAACACAGTTGCCTCAGCTGCTTCTTATAAGACTTGTGCTATAGACCCTTCACCAGCTTCATTGCCCTTCTTTGGACACACTCCAGCACCTAAATGTCTTCCTTGTAGTGAGGGGCCCAGAACTGAACACAGTATTCTAGGTGCAGCCTCACCAGTGCCATGTACAGGGGGCTGATTTTTCCCTATGCCTGCTGACCATGCCATTTCTGATACAAGCCAGGATGCTGCTGACCTTCCTGGACACTTGGGCACACTGCTGGCTCATGTTCAGATGGCTGTTGACCAGCACCCCTAGGTCCTTCACTGTCAGGCAGCTTTCCAGCTGCTCTTCCCCAAGCCTGCAGCATTGCCTGGGGCTGTTGTGACCCAAGTTCAGGACCTGACATTTCGCCCTGTTGAATCTCATATACCATGTTTTCAATGTAACTTGAAAATTAGTCATGAAGTTAAGGTAACGTGTAGGGTTGAGGCTCCAGAATTTTTATCTCTTGTATCTGTGGAGGAGGTTAAAATATTTTCCTCCTGAACAGAGAAATTTCACAGCAGTGAAAATTAACTCTCTCATGGATCACATTTATCCAGATTTTTTTTTAGTTTCTGTGATTTGCTTTTGGTTTTACACACACCTCCTTTATTCTGATCTCTGTTTAACAGGCCTCTCTCTATTGCATGATTTCTCTTATTCTTTCCTTAAGAAAACAAGAGCTTCTGTATGAACAGCTATGCTCCATCCAGGGCCAAACTGAGTTCCCTCAAGCTGTTCCTGCAAATGCTTCTGGAGATAGCACTGGAATTCAGGTAACCAACTTTTATATGATGATGATCAAATCATGGAATAGACAGGTTCTTTATGTCTTTTTTCCTCTCCTAATATGTATTTGTATTACTCTGCCTGTTGCTGTCTGTGTATCCAAGAAATTATTAATTCTCTGTGACAGCCATTTCCATAATAACACATTCTAGCCATTCTTTTTTTTTTTTTTCCTTTTACTTCTTGCATTCTTTCTATATAACCTATTCCCTCATTTTTCATTTAATGGGAAAGTATTTTACCATCTCTCTTGGTAAATGTTTTATTTGTTTCATGGACCTGACCTATATATGTTTGACTTAAGTTTAACATCAGAACATTTACTTTACAATAAATATTAAGGAAATATAAACTTTATATATTGTAATATTTCTATATTTTCTTTCCTCCCCCCCCAAATATCAGAAATAGTATCGTTATTGATGTGTAGGTTCCTGATAGAACATGCTACACTGGTTTCAATGGGATACAAATCTCTTAATTGAAAGCAAACTAAAACCAGAATTCTCAAGCAATATTTTTATGAGATAGCTTATGAAAAAATTGAAGAGTTATTTTTGTGATTTAAATGGGGTTATAAATAAAGCTACAAATCCTTTTAACTCTGTATCCTCTCTCAACAGAGATGCTTGAGGCAAAAATAGCTTAAAAAAATCTCTCTATGTCTCATCTGTTTCATGTTAAATGACTTCACGCTCTGCATGTTAAGAGGTATAGTTTCCTTTTACTCATAACAGTTCTTAAAATCCCTCTAAATAACATTGCCTGGTCAGGACAAATGTACACAGACTACCATACTCAGAACTCATATTCAGAACTCATGCCACAAAACAAGCTAAATAAACAAACAAACAAACAAAACCAAGCAACAGCATCAACAACAAAACAACACAAAAAAACCTAACCACAACAACAAAAAACCCCACAACTACAACAAAAAACCCCACAACAACAAAAAACCCAAAACCAAAATCCCTGACCCCACGCAAAAAAATGAACAAATAAAAAAGGAAGACCACTGCATGTAACAGTTGCTGAGGAAAAGATGACTTTCATTCTTTGAAGTCACTTACATTGATGCCATCTTAATACATCCATTAATATTTCTTTCATATAGTTTTGTACGTGCCGTAAAAGAAACCCCGATATGTTAATTTATTGAATTCTGACAGTTTTATCTATCCATCCATGGTATGTGGAGTTATGCCCTGAAATACCTGTTTCTTTTTGTTTCTTGACAGTTATTTCTAGTGATTAGATCACCAGTCACAGTTTACCTATTTTTAAAATATTTGATATTGCTTGTTACTCTTAGCAAATGATCCCCATAGAACACATATTCGTGATGAGAATGACAGTGAGAGAATGTTAAGCCCATCTGAGCTGACAAGGAGTGACAAATTCAAGGTTTTGTGTATGACCTGAGTGCATAATAAGCGTTAGTAATCTTTAACTATGTATACATTATAACACAAAGCAGTATCTTAGAATAGCATCTGTATTTTTCCTGTACTGGTGTCCTAGATACCTGTGATTATTTCCCCCCCCTGCCCCAGTCTTCTATAAGCAAACTGAAGTATATCTTAGAATACTTGTCTTGTAAATCAGAACTTTATATAGCATGTTCTTTTTCTTTTTGTCTATGGTAAGCATTTTAATAATAATATCCCTCACGTGTTCAGGAAAGTCCTGAACTTGTACAAAAGTTTCCTTAACTTCAGTAGAAATTAAGCAGGTGGTTCAGACTAATCACTTGCTGAAATGCTTTGTGTTATGGGATTTTAATCAGCAACTCTGCTATGCATTTCCCTTCCAGAAGTATAGATTTCTTTCAATCTAATTGAGAGGGAGAGCCAGTTAACTAAATTAATTTAGTGGCTTATGTCTGAGAAGTGCTGGTTTTATTAGGTGTCTTTTAGAAGCTATGTCCACTAACTACAAAACTTACAGCCTAAGTCTGAATGCATTTGTTATAGAGAAGAAATACTTGCTCCCATGTTCCCACTCATATGCTGCTTACAAAAGTAAATGCAGGTCTTTGTAGGTTCAAATCTTTATTTAGCCTGTTGTTGCTGGCATCTGTTCACTGTTGTTCTACACAGTATGTTTCATCTGCAGTGCATTTTTTAGTCACAATTTATGGCATGCTTTTCATTCCATAATTTCCAAGGACTATCTGGAGTAGAGGTGACAATTCTCTAAGCTGTAGAAGCTGGTGATAATATCTAGGGACTGTTTACAAGCTAGATAAACACACAGGAATGAGCTTCAGCCACAGTGTAATTCATGTCAACATTCCTTTAATGCAGGTATATAGGCATTTATGCCTAATAAGATGAGTCTTTTAACAGGGCTTCTACGACTGGGTAATTGTACTCAGGGGAGTCACTATGTATAAAATATCTTCAGCTAGGTATTTCTAATTCCTTTTCAGTAGTTGAGATAAGAATTATCTTTACATTTTGATGCCAACACAAAAAGCTAACTTTTTAATTTTGTATTTCCAAAACTGGTGGGAAACAGTTTTCTCTTGAACTATTATGCACTCTAGCTCTAGGTATGTTACCCTGCAGATAGGTTCCTTGAAGTAGCGCTTTATGGGTTTACTCTGTATGTTACCAGGGGTGAATAGAAGCTACAATGAGGTACTACATGCATTTAAAAATTGTATAGTCCTGTGAAATCAGATTAAATTTCCTAGCATTTTTAAGGGATTTAATGAAAGATCTATTCCTTCCAAGTTTCAGAGTCCATTTTTTAATTCTTTCAGTATCAGAGCTGTTAAATTCTCATGATTTTTTCCTCTTTTTTTTTTTTTTTAAGTGGAAAAGTATAATTTGTTACATGGTTCAGATTAAAATGTAATTATTGGGATTATTCATTGCCTGAAAAAAAACTTAAATCAAGATAGAGTGCCTTTTTACTAAAGAGAAGACACAATTACTAGTCTACTGAAAGTTGGAACTGTTGTTTGAACTGTTATGTCATATATTATACTGGAGGTCAGACTAGATATGCACAGGTCTTTCTTAATTTCCACATTTATGAAGCCTGAGGAAAAAAATAGACAAATTGTCTTAGCTTGAAGTTGGATTATATGTAGCATCTGCCCAAAGTATAAAAAATTTCAGGAAGCTGCAACTCCTGAGACCAAGAATTTTGGATGAAAAAACAGCTCACAGTTCTAAACACAGTGACTCCTGTTTCTAAAATAATAATTAAATATACCTTATCTGCTACTTCTTATTTTCAAAGCATATTACAAATATTATGTAATCAGTTTTCACAAGAACCTAATTAAGCAGATAAATACAAATAAATTAATTGAAATTGTTCTTTGTATTTAGGTTGCTTTTCATGTTCTCAGGATATGGAAGAGGGCAGAACTCCAGCAGTCATATTCCTTTCACACAACTCTTTCACACAACAGGGCATGTGCCCTGCTTGTGACTTGACTCCAATTTCCTTGCGTTCCTCTTTTACTCTATCACCTCATTCTTTTTCATTTTTTATGCTGTTGATTGCTTTCTTGATGTACTAGCTGGTAATTTGTGATGAGAGATGGGAACTGCATCTACTATAGTGAGTATTTCCACTTGGCTTGAAAACTGAGACTTTCTTTAACTTCTTTTTTCCCATTATTGGAAGAACAGTTTAGTCATGGCAGCTTTATTCAGTGAGACTTATTGCAATTAACATCCATTATTATTTATTTATTGTTTACAACAGCAAGAGGGTGATTGGGTCATTAACGCTTAAGGACTTTTTTGGCTCATTAACCAAACTGGACATGAAAGATGTTATGAAACAGTTTCATTTCAACTAGGTCAGTCTCTGTAAAAATGACCTTTTAATAAAAATCAGTCTTTGTAGCTAGTAAGTCAAAGAAACCTACAGAGCCCGTTATTAGTCTTTGCAATATAGTGGTACTTAAAAATCTATAGATTTCTTAATTTGCATAACATGTTTATAGGCACTTTTGATTTGTAGTGGATTCTCTGAACTGTTCTTGCGAGGAAAAGGCAAATCCAGAAGTTGGTATAAACATTTACTGTTGGCAGAAGAGTGTGGTTAGATCTAAACTCAGGCTTTTTTTCAGCCAAGACACTTATTATTTTCCATCATTTGGATCATGCTAACAAAAAATGAACTGATGAACAAATGCTGCTTGAATTGCTTGTCTAGTAAAGGGAACAGCTGCTGCTTCAGACTTACAGTCTATCCTTAGTCAACATGGCTATAAAGCTATTCTACATATTACTTCCTAGAGTGGCACGCTTAGGGCTATTTTATGTTTATGTAAAACCGAGACAAATTTGTTGAGGTGTTATAAATTAGAGCCAAAATGCCCTAGCATTTAGCCATTTGCTTATGAGTCCTTCCAAACTCCAAGTGCTCTTCAAGAAAGAAACAAACGAATAAATAGTCCCCTCTTGTGAAACTATGTGAATAACTATGCTCCTAATTGCTGTTAAGAAAAATCTAGTCTAATTAAGTTTTACACTGGGCTTATCATTATGGAATCTGACCACTTGCAGCATCAAAATTACAAAAACACTGTTGAAGAGAGACAAAAGAGCCAATAAATATGAATG
Source organism: Ceryle rudis (assembly GCA_033439905.1). Taxonomy (NCBI): domain Eukaryota; kingdom Metazoa; phylum Chordata; class Aves; order Coraciiformes; family Cerylidae; genus Ceryle; species Ceryle rudis. Next base: position 21,082 of record JAAGNO010021712.1, read on the forward strand.
ACTGGGGCTCAACAGCATGGTGCAAATAAGTAACAGAAAAAAAATACAGTTTGAAGGTCAGAAAAGCATCCCATTGTTAAGACTTATTAAACTAAGTAATTAGTTCAAGAACAACAACAAATGGGCAAATATTTGAAAATGGAACGGAAGTACATGGAACAAATCTTACAGTAACATTAGGATTTGAAGGATATTTTAAAGCTTTGCAAAGCATGTAAACTGTAAATAAATGTATTTCTTATATACATAGTTATAATCACATTGTTTCATTAAAGTGGAAGTGTTCTAAAACTCAAATGGTTTTAATGTCTTGACTGAATTAATGATTTTTTTCCCTATTTAGACAAACGATTCATTTACCATACCTCACTTTTTCAAATATTGCAAATCAATTTAAGAACATTAACAAACATACTGACTACAAATGCAGTGCATCACAAGAAGAGATTTCCAACAGAAGCTGAAGTATCTCCATCTCTGGAGGTTTTTAGGTGTTAGATAAATCAATGCTTGATCTAGTGTTGATGATAGTGCTGCTTTAAGCAGAAGGATGAACTAGAGAGGTATTTTCCAGTCAACAGTTCCATGAACTGATTCCACGAACTTTCATGAGTTTAAATCTCTATGATCCTCATGCTCATAAAACTTGCCCTAAATCAATGTCAGATTAAATTGGTGGTTCTCCTGATTTTCTGGGAGGATGGAGAAGGTACTCACACTGTCTGCCTTTTGCATCCCACTTGACATTCCTGAGATAAAGAGGCAAAGTGAATGGAGAGTGATCTTGTTCAGAACACCCTTGTCAGGCTTTGGTTCTTATCTGAGCAGTTATGAAATCGAGATCTTCCTATAGTTCTCTCTATAGATGGCAAATGGAGACAGGGATGCTAATTTCAGCACCTAGAATAGGTTTCACAGAATCACAGAATTTTTGAGGCTGGAAAAGACCTCTGAGATCATCGACTCGAGCCTAGGACCTAACACCACGACATCAGCTAAATCATGCCACTAAGTGCAGCATCCAATCTTTTCTTAAACACCTCCAGGGATG